>ML839436.1:0-11718 GCA_009831015.1 Picea engelmannii | reverse complement strand
GTAATGTTATTTTAATTATGTCGGCTTTAGGCCATTATTTGTAATTATACCTCCTAGTCTCCTATATATACCAAGGAGACATTTTCATTTTGAATCATCTTGTACTTGAACATTTAAGTGGGGTAAAAGGAGATTGCCCCCTCAAAGAGGCTTATTATCTGAGATTATCTCTTTTTCAAGGCGTTGAGTACTTTTCCTGAGGTTTTTATATGCTATATTGATGTTTGGTTCTTAACAGATTTTGAACTTTTTCACTGGAATCCGACGAAATAGGTCTTGGTGAAATCATTATTTTATGTTGTTTAAATTGCATTTTTGAATGCATAGATGGATTCGACACCTTGAAAAACCCTAGGGGCACTCAAATTATATAGACTCAATCACTCAAATATGGGGTTCCAACAATTTTTGGCCAGATTTCGGGAAAATTTGATAAAAAAATATACCCTTAAAAATGCCAAAAAGTCGAACGTTTAGATTACGCATATTTTTTTGATAGACAATTTTCTAGTCTTATTTATTAAGACATTATCAATCATTTCTTTAAATATTAATTCTTTTGTTGCATCTCCTAGTAATTTTCTATTTCACTTATCAATTCATCGATTTTATTAATAAAAACCCTCCTTTCCAACCACAATTTAAATATTTTAAACATCAATATCAATTCCAAAATTAATCAACCATTGTTTATCCTCATTGCAGTTCCTTCGATAATGATATTGTTGCTAGACCCTTCTAATGATAACTATTTTACTTTGTCAACTTAAATTTCAGTGGAAGAAAATGAAGGTCCCACTATATAACATTCCCACTATACAGCCTGAGTGGGCCTAATGGTTAAGAACATGTGTTTCCTCTTAAGAGGTCACAGGTTCAAATCCAGAGGGGGGTAGGGTATGTATACCTTCGTAGACTTTACCAGTCAAATCGCTGGGCAGAGGGTAGTCCCTTGTCCCACAAACAAGGGGGTCTCATACACCAATTTGGTGTGCTGGCTTGACCGTGACCTTAAAAAATAAATTATTATTATTAATTATACACTTCATCTTCCATTTATACTTTCACGTTCCCCTATACTTATACTTAGGCTTACTTCAATGAAAACTGAGAACCTTTTAATTTATAAAAGCCTTTATACTTCAACATAGGAAATAAAATAATTTTGACTTTTGGTAATTACACCAATTTGGGCTTTTCAATCTTTTTAGTCACCGTTGTTTACCCCAAAAATATTTATGCCTTTTTAGTTTGTAATTCATCAAACTTATATCATGATATTTTTTCAATGTTTGGGAATTGATTTTTTTTATAGGGATGTCGTGTCTCAACCATGTGTCTCATGCTTTCGGGAGGAGTTGAGTTGTTTCGGTAATGAGTTCCATCGTTCATCCCTTCTAGTCGTGGTTGTTTCCTTCGAGGTGATTATCTAATAGAATAATTAACCCATTAACACAATGGTTTGATTTTTTTAAGTTAAGTCTTGGTTACAATTTTGATTATTTTTTTTCATCTTGATAATGGTATATGGGGTAAATTCTAATTTGTTTTTAGGACACAAGACTAAGTCAACAACTTATAAATACATCATAAATAGTTCATCAATAATTGGCTCACAAAGAATAAACATATTGCAAAGTGGAATTTGAACATTGGTGAGAAGGGTAATCACTTTTCCTCACAACCACTTAAGATGTACCCAACTAACTATCAACTAATGACTCGACTTGTGATACTCATTTTCTATTATTAAATTTATTATATAATCACAATATATGTTTAGGTATATTGCATCGTTCCCAACTACAACATTATTATTGTGTGTCTATTGAGAAAAGGAGTGACTTATCACATTATAATAATTGTTTATGACTTATCAGCTAATGTTTATATTGCATTTGTTATATAATGGTAATATATGTTTAGGTATATTACGTTGTTTTTAACTATAACATTATTATTGGGCATTAAACCCTATATAAATGGGCTATTTTGTATTTATGTTTATGATTTTGTAATAATGTTTTAGTTACAAGGTTAAATGATATCATATTTTAATATTTATAAAAAAATTAGTTATATTTTATTTTAAAGTTAATCTCTAAGTTGGTGTTTTCTCTTGGTTTCAATAAAAACGGGGTTTCTCCTCTCATTTATAAGTCTTATTGTATTTTTTTCAAAGAAATATAATTTTTATTCAAACAAAGAATGGAAATCACACTCTTAAAGTGTTGGCCACACTTTACATAACAATAAGATAAATATCACATAGGTTGAGCTAATGGAACTTAGGGATCACTCCTTCAACAACTAGGGTTTACCCCAACCACCACCATTCATAGTGAACAAGTACATTGAATTTCGTGGTGGTTGAGTTAAGGGAGAGAGTAGCATTATGTAGCTCATTCTAGGTGCTATAGTGAGTTTGATGTTGGCCCTATGCAGAAACCCTAGTTATCATCGCTAAGAGATAATCGTCTCTATGCAACACTGAAGGAAACCGTTATTTGGGGTTTTTAGACAATATGGAAGTACCATATAGATCAAAGGAAGAAGCCTTCGCTTCTCTTCTCATAAATGCTAAATATGTACGAGGAAAATGCCTAACAAAGAGTAAATTTGTTAAAAGGGTAGAAGACATCCCTAAGTGGGAAATTTCAACTCCAGAAGCTAAAAAGAAAGCCAATATGTTGCACACACATGCCTTAATCGGGAAGTTTACATGGTTATGGTGCATGGGGCTCAAATCAATAGGATACCCTTTGTCAACTTGTTTATTGTAGTAATGGTTTTTTCTTGTTCGTTTTAGAAATTGCAAAAGCTAAAGATCAAATTTTCTAGTTAGGACCATATTTCATGGGTTCTAGGGGATTGTTTTTGTCCCACTGGACCATTGATTTTGATCCAAATATGGAGATCAGAATTGCTCCAACATGGATTTGGCTTCCACATCTCCTCGTGTTCTTATGGGATAAAGCTACTCTCAAAGCTATTGGAGTTAAGTTGGGTCTATTCATTGACCAAGATAAGATAAAAAAGGAAATATATACATGTGCTAGAATATGAGTGGAAGTGGACTTAGAAAATGGCCTCCCATAAGCAATTCAACTTAATATGGAAGGCTAGAGTCATCTTCAAGCCCTGGACTATGAACATGTCCCTTTTATGTGTAAACTTTCAATGAGTATGACCACTTTACTACTAGTTTCCCAAGTAAACATGAATCACAGATTCCACCTCCCTATAACAATAATTAACAAGAAGATTTCGAACTTGTTTTTAGAAGGCACAATAAACAACATTGCAAGGGATCACAACCTATAAATCTAGTTCCATCTAATCCCAACAAAAATATATATTAATTTTTTGAAGAACAAGATGTATAAGAATAGGAAAGTCCAATGGCCCACTCTGAACTAGAAGAAAATGATCAAAATGAATTGGAGAAATCAACTCCCCCATTCATGGATGAGACTTCATTTGTGGTTGTCCCCCCCCCCTTCAAGAGAAGAATCCAGGAGATGTCGAGGAAGATTCAAAATAAGAATCAAAGGAAGGGGAAGTGAAGCCTCACAATACTTCTTTATCCCCTTCTTTTGTGGAAGTTATGAAAAAATATCTTTGCCCCTCTCCTCCATTAACAAGGGGAAGAAAACCAAATTGGAGGATAGTTGTAGAGGTTGAAAAGAATATTTGCACGGGACATCATGCAACCATTGACTACCATATGAAATAATTATGCTATGTTTTTGTATTTTTCTCTACAACCAATTTGTGAGAATCTATTCATGTACTAAAGGTATTTCTATCAAAAGGGAAACATGTGGGAGAAGCCAGATTGTATTCTCTATAATTTACTTTGAATTCCCCTTTGTAACAACAAAGAACTGTCTAGTTTTGTTTTTCAAAGCTTCGAACAACCTTATGTAATTGTTGCTAGCTATGCTACAACCCCCTTATTAATATAATTATTGTTCCGGTTTAAAAAAAAAACAATAGGATAGATATCTTATCCTCCACCTTTTATAAAAGAAGAACAACTAAAGAGTCCCCCTAAAACTATTAGATCATATTTCTCATCTTTTGGTAAAAAGCCTATTCCATTTCCATTATCGCATGGGATTTTATATACTTCATAAGATTACATTCATAAAAGATAGTGACCTATAACATAATTGTCCAAAACCATCATAAATACCAAAATCCAAAAATTTGGAGCATTCAAAATATGTCCCGTAAGACTTTGAAAAAAGAATACATGGCAAATATTGTTGGGGTGAAAATTATATAAACAAAACCATAGGAATTATAAGTTAATATGAGAGGACACTGATACCTAATTTTATCCAACTACACTATGCCTTCAACTAGATGAATGCCATCTTCTGACAGCCTATCAACCATCCTATTCAATTCCCTAAAGACATGTGTAAAATAAATAGTTTCATAAACTTCCACAACCTCCTTTAGACTTTCACCAGTAGGACTAAGCATAACATTATGTATCTAAGAAGCACCTATCATCCAATCAATCACTAAAGAAGAGTCTCCAAAAATCTATATATGCATTAAATTTTTATCCATAGAAAATTTGAGTAGGAATTTTAGTGCCATGAATTATGCATAGTTATTAAATCCCATTCTTATTCCTACTTTGAAGAGGATATCATGAGCCTCCCAAAGGTATAGAACACCTTGGACACTGCTCAATCCCCAAGGGCCCTAACTTTCCCCATCAAAGAAACCCTAATCATGTGACTTTTCAATTGGAAGTTCCCCAATCTATCTGGGCTCTCCTTCACTATATTGTTTTTTGCATAAAAGGATCATAGATCTTACCTGTGTAGAAATATGAAATGGTGGGAGAAATTTATCATAAAACATTTGAGAATTTATAGCTAGCTAGCTTCCCTAACTAACCAAGTAAAGAAGAGATCTATATTCTTTCAATTCTTTCTCTTAGAACCATTTTCTCAAATAGTCTTCTACTGACTCCCCCATCCAAACACATTTTCTACTTGTGATTTTCTCAACCTTGTTCCAAATTTGTTGTGCATAAGGATATTTAATCAACAAGTGTGATTTTTTTTCTGCCTCAAATCTACAAAGCAAGCAAATCCTAGGAGATTAAAAGCAAAGAAAACTCAAGGATCAAACCCTAAGGTAGTACAATAAAAAACCCTAAGTCTATCCCTTTAAGGAAAAAAAATCTAGGGGGATGTACAATCACAAGCCCTAGATGTCGTCCTATGTATTCTAAGACTTCTAACAAGAGATCAAGGTGGAAAACCAGGTTAAACCCTAGAGTAGTACAATTACAAGCTCTAGATTTTAACTAATAATGGTAAGTCTAGGGGGATGTACAATCAAAAGCCCTAAATTTAATCTTACATGCTTCAAAAAATTTAAGATGAATGGAAACAAGGAAGGGGGTGCATAATTGCAAACCTTCATAGAGTTGGAAAACAAATCTTATCCAAGGAGAGAAAGATAACATGCAACTTATCAACAATTTTATAGAGCATCTACTTAAAACACCACGAATAAATGATAAAATACTTGAAAAGAACACTTACTAGCCAAGTCATTGTGCATGAAAGAAACCCTAGCACACGAATTGTCCACCAAAACAGGAAGAAACATCGACAAGATCACTCTCTAGTAGGTGCACATAAGTACCACATGATGAGAAAGAAGTAAAAGAAAATAAGAGAAGTGATGCTCCACAACTGCGAGTTATGATTTACAAGTGAGGGAAGCGCTAGCCTTTTATATGAGGCAACCCTAGCACTTTCCCTCTCAAAAATCCCCTAAAATTTGATTGCTTGAAAGTGAAGGAGCGAGAAAATCCCAAGGGTTCAAAGCGAGTGATACGTCTCCCTATTTATTCTAATCCATGATACAAGGTGGATAGGTCTAAGTTGACCCCCAAAATGGCCTCCAACATAATAAAATCATGCTAATACATCAAAACATCCACCTAAAGATGACACATGTGAGTGTAGGATGCCAAAGTGAAGGTGATGTCATCTCCTCTAAGGGTGCAAGAGTCTCCCAAGGCCATGTCTCATCCAAAAAGTGCAACACATAATCAAGGGTCACATCCCCTCATCCTAAAGGTCATGTCTCATCATCATCAAATGCCAACTCATCATGATCAATGCTAGGTCAACCTAGTGTAAAGTCATGTCACATCAAGTATGATGTCATCCTCAAGATCCCCAACATCCAAGGTCAAAGTTTCAATCTCCTGCATGAAGAACGCTCCTATATCCCTCCTAAGGGGTGTACTCATCTTCAGGTGCAATGTCATCCAATCAAACCCTATTGACCTTGGGGGTGCACTGTCCAACCTGTGGGATTCCCATCCTCTAATGACCCATCCAACAATATCTGCAAAGTCTCAGCTCATCAGTCCAACATCCAAGGTCCAGGAGGTGTTGTAAAGCATCCAAAAGGAGGCCAAGTCATTAAGAGACCCAACACTCATCGTCAAATGTGTAACATCCTCTATATAGTGCACAACATTCTATGTATAAGCATGAAGACGTCCTCCAAAGGACCATGTCAACAGTGCATCATCATCAAACAAGGTCGACGAAATTAGGTAAGACTAATCATTACAAGATACAATAGTCATTAGAATCATGCAAAGTAGGCCACTACTTAATACAAATTCCATGCAAGCAATTAACATAAGGTATCTTCTTCAAACTTCACACTAGCTCAAGACTTTATGCAATATTCTAGGTTTATGCATGGGAGGGCCATCACAAGATCCTATTAGGTGTGTTAGTACCCAAGTAGAGGAGTAGTTCTTGAGAAACCCTTCAAAGTGTAAGTATAAGTGAATGAGGTGGCACGAGGTTTACTTCATTGTCATGGTATCTTTGACATGCAAGGACAAATGTGGGTTCATCTCCATGAGCGCCTTTGTAGAGGGAGTGCTTGGCACTTGAGATACCGTTTCCTCAACAGTGTGTGTATTACAAACCCCTTCTTTCCTTTTGATATTCTTTTATTACTTTGCAAGTCTCCTTTTTAGGTTCATGCTTTTGTTATTTTTCATACCAAGGGATTAATTCCTTTTGATTTGATATGCATTAAGTGCATTAGAACTAGGGGCGATCACCTCGTAGTGAGGGGGTAGAGCTCAAGATGACCTTTGGATTTTGATTTGGTCATTTGTTATCCCATTATTTCTTCTTTGTTTTATAGTATGCTTTCTTTTTTATTCTTTACCAGTTGCATCAACCCATGCATCAACCTCAACATTCTATCTCTTCTTCTCATAGGAGGATGAAGGCACAAGCATTTTTGGTGTACATGTAACAACCATTTCCAAAATGTAGAGAAATTGAAGGAATCAAGATGAAAAGTGTTAAGCATGAGAAGGAATGGTATGTTACCCTTATCAAAGCCTCCCAATAGTACCCTTGTTCCCCAAGAGTAACAACATTGGACTAGGACACATATGATGGCCACCAAGGTGAAATAAGGTAAAAAGGACAATTTTCAAGCAAATCATGATCCATTATCTAACTTCAACCCATGATCCTCACTTAAATTCCTAATGCATTAAATGTAACACTTCATATGAAAAAATGACTAGTGTACCTCATGTGTGTTTGACCACCATTATCAAATGAACCATGATTATCAAGTGAATGAGTTGAGGTGTGAAATGATGAGGAGGGGAGGCATTTGAAGGGCTATTTTTTATGGAGAATGTCGATGATAGTCTCTAGGATCATTTTCTTCATTGTGGACCATGAAACATGATCTCCTCTAGTTACCCCTGGGTTAAACGAGGTAACACTACCAAAATGATAAATGTGCCTCAAACCCCATCCATCTCCCTCCTTTGGCCCAACCATCAGCTACCACTTTACAATGGGAATGCACTCATATTGTTTTTTCCAAACCAAATAAATCTAAAACAAGTCTTTCTGATCTTCTCCAGAATACCTCGTGGAATAAAACTGGGAAATTCCAAAAGACTGGGATTGCCTCTAATATTGATTTGATAGGTGTCAATCTACCTCTAATATACAACAATTTGTTGCAACAATGATTGATTTTTCTTTCATTCCTACCTAACAATCATCCCCAATCATTTATTCAATAACCATTTGGTTTGAACAGAAAACCCAAATATTAAAACCCTCTTGACAATCAATCCACTGAAAAGGGAACAAGGTTGACAATCACATTTCCAATTCAATCTAGAGCATTAAAGCATATAGTTGATTTTTTGAGATTTGCCTCCATTTGAGAATAATAACACATCATCAACAAAGATTATATGAGTTAAAGAAATATACCTCCCAATTCTCTCCCTAGTTATTACTCATGTTCTCTTTGCTTCCATAATTCCCTTGTTTAATATGTCTACCACTAAAAGGAAAAACAAAGGGGATAAAGGGAACCCTTGTCTTAAACCTCTTGTTGGATTGAAAAAATTCAAGGTCGAGCCATCTATATGAACAAAAAAAGGCATAGAAGTGAGACAACCCATTATCCATATCACAACAAGCAAATTGAACCCAACATGAATTAGCATCAATCCATGATATAGCCAAGATGTTCTATCACGAGCCTTTGACAAGTCCAATTTAATTACCGTTAATGATGACTTATTTATTTTAATTGAATGCAAACCTTCTTGGGCTGCCCCAATGGCCTCATGATTCTATCTTCCCTCAAGAAACCCAAATTGTTCCCTTGAAATAATCGTTAAAAAAATCATTTTCACTCTTACAACCAAGATCTTAGCTATAATCTTGTACACACAGTTGCACAAAGAGATGAAATGATATTCATCAAATGATTATGGCTTGTCCTTTTTCAGGATCAAATCTAGAAAATTAGCATTAACTACCCCTACAACCTTCCATGTTCCCTTCACTTCTTAGATAACCCTAATCGAATCCTCCTCCACTAGATTATAAAAATGAATAAAGAACTCCACCATCCAACTGTTTGGATCTAGACTTTTATCTTTTTAAAAAGAGGCCAAATAGATTTTAGTTCCTCTTTTAATGTTTCTTCTAGTCGCATTATGTTATCTTCTTTAATCCCAAAGATTGGAAAGAAAGATGTGAGTTTTAGGATTTCTGCAATATTCACCTCGTCTGGTTCGTTATATATGGATTGAAAGTGAGAGACTCCCATACTAGTTATTTTAGAGAAATTGTTAATTGTTTGACCCTTTGAATTCTTCATTTCCCAAGTTGATTTGACCCTCTTTTGATGATTTAAAAAATTAGGTAAATTTTTTATGTCTGATCTCTCCTTTCCAAGCATACATCTATTCTTTTCATGGGCCACTTTGCCTCCCTTTGCTCCAAAAGCCTTTTTTTATTCATATTCATCTCCTCTAGATTTAATTTTTCCTCTTCATCAAAAATACCATTTTCATTTTTTTCAAACAAGACCCCTATTTCCTTCTCTACATCCTTCAGGCCTACTTCCATACTTTGTTTCTTTTTTGTTGCCCAATCAAGCACTAGCCCTTTGACCATTTTTAGTGTAGTTGCAAACTAATAGCTTGTAAAAAACTTGTAGTCATGATCAAAATTAACTTACTCCTTGTTTATCATCCCCCCGAAGTCCTTATTTCCCAGACACATTGGATTAAACTTGAATAGGCTTCATGGCTTATCATCTTATTTATTTATCTACACTAAGACCAGAACGTGATTCAAACCAACCTCAAATTCCACCCAAGATCAAATCTGATATGTCCCATTCAAGACCACCTTTAAAATTAAAAAATTGTTGAAACACTTGGATACCCCACCTTCCCTAGAACTATTGTTTCTATATGTAAGCACTAGTTTTGTTGTCTCAACATCCACAAGCCCTGCCTCATCAATCTTATGCTAAGAAAATCCGCCTAAATGTCCACTCTAACATTTTTCCCCGACACTTCAAACTTATGTAGTGTTAAATTTAAATCCCCTCCTATAATCACTCTTTCCTCATTGATAAAATATCAAGAGAAAATATCCTCTTAGAATTCGTGTCTTCCCTCATAAGGGCTATAACAATTTATCACATGAACATTTAACCCAAGTCCTTGTAACACAACTCTGTAAGTATACTTGAGGAAAAAACTAAGAAATTATGCAAAGTTAAAGTCTTCTTCCAACTTGTAATTAGACCCCCAAAATTTGAATCAACATCCAAAGCCCTAAAATCCAAATCTTTCAATTGTTTCCCAAGACTCCCAATTAACGTTTCTCCCACTTCCATAGTCTCTTGAGTCAAAATCACTTATGGTTTATGTGCTTCTACTAACCTAGCTAAGGCTAGTCTTTTTGAGGGATTGTCGAGACTTGGATATTTAGGGACAAGATTATGATTTAGAGTCCTTCAAGGGATTTTGTCCTATTTTAAGGAACCCCTTAATAGAATTTTGATTTCCCTATTGAATTTATTTTAGAGCCTTCTCCTATGCATGGTGTAATAAATATTTCATCCTCGTAGTGGAACAAAAACTTTCTTTCATAGGGTCTAAGCCTAACCACCTTAATGACCCTTTTCCTTCCTACCTAAACCCCCCATTATTGGGTCTCAATTTGTACCTACCTACATTTTGGATATCTAATTCATCCCCCTCTCCTCAAGTTATGTTTTGACTAGAGAAATAAGATTGAGAGTTTACAATAGAAAAGGGAACTTGTTTTGAAGGAAAACCCTCATTCGCCTTCTCTAAATCAAGGTCAAGTGACTTCCTCCATAAATTTGGAACCTTATCAGTGGTGCAATCTCCAAAACCTCTTATAATATTTGGCCATCTCAAGGGGAGTAGGGTAGGCTTTCATATCCCCAAAACCCTCAAGAGTTTGAGATAAAGGATAAATTTCAGAAAGAGACTTAGGAAGCTTACTCGAAATATTATCTTTCCAAGATTTCAAGCCTTTCTTTGAATCTGGAATGCATTGTGAAACCTCTTTCATGAACTTGAAACCTTCCATTGGATTCATTTCCTTGACCATTATTCTAGATTATATGCCATTCTTTGATTCCTTGCCTTGCAAAGTTAGAGACTTTGGCTAGTCCAAATCTAGTGACTTCTTATCTTTATGCTCAATCGTGGTAGACTCATCCTAGGGTTCCTCCAAAAAAATCAAATTCATTTCCTTAACAACTTCCTTCCTCACTTCTTTCCACCTTCATACCTATTTAAACAAAAGTCCTTGTACAATCCTCTACAAGGTGGCCATAAACATGACATCTGACACATCTATATTACCTTGATATAGTCCAAGAACATAACATCAACTTTTCACCCACCACAATATCCATACATATGGGAAGACCCTTACATGTATTCATTTCCACCAACACTTGAGAACATGTCCAGTACACCCTGGATTTGTAGGAAAGTTCTACTTCCAAAATATTCCCTAGGGCATTTCCCATTTCATTTAGTATTTTTTTTCTATCCACATCTCCAAAGGTAGGCCCCAAAACTTAACCCATATGAGAATGGACCGTACCACTTCAGATTTTGGGTTGAAATAGGTTATTCAGGCCCTCAAATATAGGAAAGAAGAATCCTAGAAGCACCACCCTTCTAAAATGGTCTTTTCATCCTCCTTTGAATGAAACAAAAACCCCAGTCATCCTCACACCATGATATGGATGATATGTCCATAACCCAAAATAACACCATGATTTTTGCATCCAATGATTTGGGGTTTCCTCTAC
>ML839435.1:0-28228 GCA_009831015.1 Picea engelmannii | reverse complement strand
AATTATAGAGATGGAATGTAAGATTGATATCACCATGCAAGATAAAGAACAAAAGAATAAAGAGTGGGACCAAAAGTTCTTGAGGATAGAAATTAAAAGGAAGAAACTAGAAAAAGAAAAGAGACATGAATCAAAAGGTAAAACAAGATGAGAAACCAAGAGATAATTAAGACAAACAAGGCAACGGTTACAAGAACATGAAAAAATTTACTCGATTTAATTTTTGTAGAACTCATAATACTTTCAAGCATTGTCGGAATGACTACAACAATAATCTGATGAACAAAGGAGAAGTCTCTAGGACGAAATGGCACTAGGAAGATAATTAGAAGCCATTTGGAAGCCAAGAACAACAAGAAGGGCAACAAGATGACCGAAATGTATTCAAAGCACAACTGTAGAATAATAGCAACAATGTCACATGAATATAAATGCTTTGCATGTGGTATGCAGGGACATACAACATAAAACTATATCTTCGCCATCCCCAAAGTTCTTGTTTGTTCATTATGTGGACCAAGGGATCATAACACTCTAAAATGTACCAGGTTGAAGGAAATCTTTGAAAAGCATTACAATACAAATTTGGTAACAATGGCATCATAACAAAAGGAAGCAATTATCACAACCATAACTAGACTCGATGGATATGGAAGGAGAGAATCCAATGAAGAAAAGAAATAGATCAACGATGACATGGACTTTACAGTGCAAAATGAGATCTTTAAGCAAGCATGTAAAGTGGTCATCAATAAGAAAAGACAAGAAAGGAAGAGACCCTAGAGAGAAGTAGCATGGATCCAAGCAATAGAGACATGAGGGATAGAAAGGTGTGTATTAAGAGATAAGATTACTATAAGATTTGCCTCTTAACAAGCAACAACAAAAGAAAGCACATGAGTTCTGTAGATGTCTACTAAATGCTAATGAAGATGAGGGCAATGACTCTTTTTTTTCCAAATTACACTGCCTAGGGAAAACCACCAAGTACTTCCCCTCATTTCGAGGATCGTACCCAGGGTAAACCCTAGAATCTTTAGGGCACAAGGTCGATCAACAACAAGGCTTGAAGCCATTACAACAATATACTCGTTAAGAGCTCAACATGTCACTTGCAGGAATTGAACCCTGGTGGGGAGGATAACAATCATTCCTCTCGACCACCCGAGCTAGACCCAATTGACATGAGGGCAATGACTCTACGTAATAAAGGTATGTAAAATTGGCACATGTTGTAGTAAATATTTACAAACTTTTGTTTTAGTCATGGGAAAGAAAGTTCTTGATGCATGAGCAGCCTCAAGAGCACAAACAAACATAATCTCCTTCGTATTTACAAAAGAAGTATTAGGAAAACCACCCTGGAAACATAGCAATGTTATCCTACGGGTGGTTGATCATATCAATAGTAAACCTATAGGCAAACTAACAATATCAAGACAAATTATTATGGAATTAAAACTTATGCAACATTTTATGTGCTAATATTACCTAAGGTAAATTGTAGAGTATTATTGGAGCAACTTTGGATAATATTCTACAAGAGGAAACATGTGTTCCAATAAAGAAGCATTAAACTTTACAAAGGATCAAAGATATGTAATAATCCCCTTGGACTAAATCAAAAAAGTAGTAGAAGCTGAGACAAATACCACAGACAAGGATGTGCCATTGAGCCCCTATCTTGATATGGAACATTTATATGTAGTGAAAAGAGACAAAGACTCAAACCTGATGAGCAAGGTGTCTTGCATAAAGATTCATCATCATGAATATTGAAAAGATTTTGATAGGGTACTGCAAAAGTGGGTACATGTGAATCATGAGATTTACCTAAGTTGTATTAAAAATCTATTCAGGAGTGAAACACGAAACACATTTTTGATGAGAAAATATGAAGATGGTCCATAATTGATAAAGCAGACACGAGAATTTAACGGAAGAACCAAGTTCTTCACAAAGGGAGAATCTAAGAATTTATAGTCACCCTAGAGAGACAACATTCCAATGTTGGATGGCCCATTTCATTCCTCAACATAAATTGACATGGGATAAGATCAAACAACTTTTCACATATAGGTTTCAAAAGTTGAAAGAAAAATAATAATGTGGAGTAGTGAGGCTCAACCATCTGAAGAAACTAAAAGACATAAGACAACGACAAGTAAAAGATCTATGAACCACATAAGAAACAATGGTACACATCCTCCCTAGAATAAAATATAGTTTTGCCTACAAATAGTATTACCATAGGGAAAGGATAAGAGAAACAAGAGATTGGAACCAATCTTAGTAGTTGTTTAAAGAAAACTCAAATGGAGGACCCACAAACCAAGATGCTACATTCGAAAAGGTACTAAATAAAATGCACAAGTTTGCAAGGGCACATGCAATAAAAGGAAATACAAGGAGGGTTATCAAAATATCAACAAAAGAGAAAGATCGGGCTATTCCCCAAAAATACACAAAGAAAATCAATATTGCCTAGGAAGGAGAGGAACCAAAGAACCTATAAATAAGTGAGTATTGGCATGATAGGATGATAACAAAAGCAGTGTTGCTCTGTAGAGAACTCATTGATGTTTTTACCTACATCCATTGCATTTGAATTTGTTAAAGAATGCTTATGTTGTGACTTGACAACCAACAGAGAGTCCACCTCCTCCAAATCTTAGTAGTGTTGAGTTTTGGTACCTTGGGAAGTGGTCCCCTAGTGTTATTGATGTGCCTAACACTAAAGAGGGGAAAGTACCCCTCCCTCACTTTACTTTATGTTATAAAGTCAAAGTGACATTGTGACCTCATTAATCATAAAGTGATTTTATTAACATAAAGTGACTTAGAGAACTTAAGTAAAGGGGGAGATCTAATCTCCACCCTTGATCTTGGTTGGCTAAGATCTAATCCAATCCATTGATTCCTAGGTTAGCCTAATGATGAGGCTAAAGCAAAGAGGAGGAGGAAGAGGGCGCATTGTTCACTTGTGAGAGTGAGGAGAAGAGGAGAAGAAGGAAAGAGGAGCACACTTGAGAGGAGGGCGCACAAGTCAAGGAGGGCGCACTTTGAGAAGAAGGGCGTACTTGCTCTTGGAATCAGGGCACACTTGTTGTTGTGGAAGAGGGCACACTTGTTGTTGTGGAAGAGGACGCACTTGCAGCTACAAGAAGGGCACGATTTCCAAGGAGAAGAGGGCGCAAACTTTAAGGACTTGCAGGCATGAATTCCAAGGAGAAATAGGCTGCCAAACTTGAGATAAGTTGGTTGTAGCATATTTGTAATTTCTCCTGTAATTTCTTCCTTGAGAACTCCTAATAAATTCCTCTTCACTGGTTTTCCCCTTGGGGGTTTTTCCAGGGTCATGTTGACCAAAAATCTTTGAGTATATTTTTCTGGTATGCATTGTTTATTATCAGCATTAAGTGTTAAAGGCCAAGAGGTGTATTTACTGTTTTAATGTATGTTGAAAGAGCTAACAGTGGACAGCAAACCTATGTTAAACAACCCTTTCAAACAGCAGCTTTGAATGAGCATTAAATGAGTCTAAAAAGGCAGCTATAAAACTGTGGAGAAACAGGCCTGTTAGTGACCTTTGAACAGTCCCACTAATCAGAGTTGTAGCAGCCTTAAAGAGCCTCAAAATTCTTCATGGTATCAGAGCATAAGGGAACAAGAGAGAGCTGATAAATTGCAGAAAGTGGGCAGATTTTTATCTCACCTTGGAAGCTTCAAATTCACACCTGGGATTGGTGTGTGGACAACAGATTTCTTTGGTCGCTTTTATCATCAGTTGGCAGCCATGTCAGTTGGAGGGTTGAGGGTGGAGGATAGGTTAGCTGGGGCTAGAAATTGGTCTCCATGGAAGGCTAGGATAGTTTTGATTTTGGAGGAGGGCGAGCTATGGGACATTGTGGAGAGTCATGTGGTCCCTCCTACAGATGCAGTGCTCTTGGCAGAGTTTAGGAAGAGAAACATCAAGGCCAAGAGGACTATCCTAGATGCAGTGAAAGACCACATTATTCCTCATGTTTCTGGTAAGGACTTTGCATTTCAGATGTGGCACTCCTTGTGTAGCCTTTACCAGAGCCCTAACCAAAACCGGAAGATGGTGCTCCAGGAGAAATTGAGGGGCACTAAGATGACTAAGACTGATTCGGTCGCCTCATTCCTCACGAGGTTTTCACAGATACGTGATGAGTTGGCCGTTGTGGGGGAGGTAGTGGATCCATCTGGTTGGTGAGGACAGCCTTAAATGGCTTCTCCAAACCTTGGGAGAGCTTTGTACGAGGCATTGTAGCCAGAGAGCATATGCCTAGCTGGGAGAGGCTATGGGATGACTTTGTACAGGAGGAGCTCAGGATCTACTAGTTAGCAGCGTGGTGGGGATGATGGTGAGGATCTTGCTCTTTCGGCAAAGGGCAAGAAGAAGACTAAGAAGGGTCCCAAGGGTGGGGCCAAGCAGCAACAAAAGGGATGTGAGCAGCAAAGGGATATGAGCAAAGTTAAATGCTTTGCTTGTAACCAGATGGGGCACTATGTTAAACAATGTCCCAACAAGAAGAAGAAGAAGCAGGGTGGTACAACAGCATCAGTTGAGGAGGATGAGTTTGCCTCTCAGTTTGAGAGGGAGATGTCCTTGCTTGTCAATCTGTCTACAGTTGAGACACCATCTAGTGTATGGTATATAGACAGTGGAGCATCCAATCATATGTCTAGTGTTAGAGAGCACTTTACTGATCTTTCAGAGACTGGGATCAAATTGGAGAGAGTGCTTGGGAATAACACCATAGTTAGGGCGGTTGGGCGTGGCACAATTTCCTTTCAAAGAGAGTTAAGGCCACCCATGGTGTTCAAGGACGTCTTGTATGTCCCTGGGCTGAAGAAGAAACTAATATCAGTTTCCACCATTCAGGATAGAGATTTGAGGTGTCTTTCCGAGGTGATGAAGTCCTCATTCACCCTAAGGGGTCCAGTATCACATCAACCAAAGTGATTGGGACTCATGATGGGAAACTGTACAGACTCATCTTTCAACCATTACATGCTTTGGCTAGTAGCAACAGCAGCAGTCAGTTGTGTGAGCTTTGGCATAGGAGGATGGCTCACTTGCATCATGGAGCTCTGAGGGTGTTGAGGGAGATTGTGACAGGATTGCCACAGTTTGGCACTGAGCATCAGGCGGTTTGCAGAGGGTGTGCTCTTGGAAAGTACACCAACATTGTCTGTCCGAGCAGTGACAGTATATCAATTTCCTTAGGTGGATGTGAGTACTATGAGACATTCATTGATGACCACTCCAGGAAGACCTGGATCTATTTCCTGAAGACCAAGAGTGAGGTCTTCAAGAGGTTCCAAGAGTTTAAGACTCTTGTGGAGAACCAGACAGAGAGAAAGATCAAGGTCTTGAGGTCGGACAATGGGGGTGAGTATAACTCCACAAAGTTTAGAGACTTTTGCATTTAGGAGGGTATTAGGAGACAGTTGACCGTTCCTTACAACCCCCAGCAAAATGGGGTTGTTGAGAGAAAGAACAAGGCTATTGTTGGTGCAGCGAGATCTATGTTGCATGATCAGGGGTTACCATTTTTCTTATGGGTTGAGGCTTGCAATACTGCAGTGTATCTACAAAACAAGAGTCCACATAGAGCTCTGGGGAGCAAGACTCCTAAGCAGGCCTTCACTGGGAGGAGGCCAAATGTTGGACACCTCCGCATATTTGGGTGTCTGACTTTCTCTCATGTCCCTTCTAAGAAGAGGACAAAGTTGGATCCCACGGCAAATAAGGGCATCCTAGTAGAATACAGCAGGGTCTCAAAGGCCTATCGGATCTACATACCAGCACTGAGGAGAGTTATTGTGAGGAGGGATGTTATATTCTAGGAGGATAGAGCCTTTCGGAGATCTTGTGAGTTGAGAGATAGAGTTGAGGAGGTCCCACAGATGCAGGATGATACATCACAAGGGACACAACCTCAGGTGTCTATTACACCAAGTTCATGGGTAACTAGTCCACCCAGTACAGCTACAAGATCACAGGGGTCTAGTACACAAACCACAGGTGCACCTGCTTCAGGATCTCAGACATCTATGGTGAGACCTATGGAAGAGATTGAGGGGCATGAGGGTACTTCTCCACAGAAGGTTACTTCAGGGAAGAGGAAACCAAGATAGTTTCAAGAGAGCTTGAAGGAAGCCAAGGAGTATGTTGGTGAGCCCCAAAGGTTGATGAGAGAGAGCAGAGCACCAAAGAGGTTTGGTTCCTACTTGGCCATGGTGACTAGCATAACAGAGTCTGAGCCCACTACTTTTGAGCAGGCAGTAGACCAGTAGGTCTGGAGAGATGCCATACAGGAGGAGTATGATTCCATTATGCAGAATGATGTGTGGGAGGTGGTGCCTAAACCAAAGGGGAAGTCAGTGGTCACTTCTAGGTGGTTGTACAAGATTAAGTATGTTGCAGATGGCAACATTAAGAAACACAAGGCTCGATTTGTGGTGAGAGGATTCTCTTAGGTTGAGGGCATTGACTATGATGAGACATTCACACCAGTTGCGAGATATACTTCCATCAGAAGTATTATGGCCATTGCAGCAAAGATGGGTTGGAAGATCCATCAAATGAATGTGAAGACAACATTTCTGAATCGTCTTATAGAGGAGGAGGTATACATTGAGCAACCACAAGGGTTCGAAGTGTTTCGGAGAGAGTCCCACATGTGCTTCTTGAAAAAGGCACTGTATGGTCTAAAGCAAGCTCCACGAACTTGGTATTCCAAGATTGACTCTAACTTGCTACAAATGGGCTTCGAGAAGAGTGACGCAGATCCAAATCTCTATTACATTGTTTGTGGAGAGGATACTCTCATTCTTATCCTATATGTTGATGACTTGTTTATCACTGGAGGGGAGGAGCTCATAGTTGATTGCAAGAGGGGTCTTGCTTAAGAATTTGAGATGAAGGACATGGGACTAATGCATTATTTCTTGGGGATGGAAGTTTGGTAGGAGGATGGGCACATCTTTCTAGGACAGGGGAAGTATGCAGCGGATATTCTGAGCAAATTTCAGATGGAGGATGGCAGACCCATGTCGACACCTATGATCATCTACTAGAGGAAGCTTAGTGCTTTTGAGTCTGAGTTGGTGGATGCCACGAGATATCGTCAATTGGTTGGTTCATTGATGTATCTGGTCAACACTAGACCATATATTTGTTTTGATGTAAACACTCTCAATCAGCATATGGTGGAGCCTAGGAAAGTGCACTTGATAGCAGCAAAACATGTTTGGAGGTAAATAGCAGGGTCAATGGAGTATGGTTTGGACTACGTCAGAGGTGATGGGGTCAGGTTGATTGGCTATATAGACTCAAACAGGGCAAGATGTGCAATTGACATGAAGAGCACTTCAGGGTGTTGTTTCGGGTTGGGATTAGCAGTTGTTTACTGGTTCAGTTGAAAACAGACATCAGTGGCACTGAGTTCTACTAAGGCAGAGTATATGGTAGCTAGTCAGGCCAGCTGCGAGGCTATTTGGCTTCGCAAGTTGTTGGTTGGTCTATTCGGTCATGAGTTGAGGCCTGTTGTGATTCACTGTGATAACCAGAGTTGTATCAAACTCTCTAAGAATCCAATCTTTCACGACAAGTCAAAGCATATAAAGATCAAATACCACTTCATCCGTGATTGGGTTCAGAGAGGAGCAGTTCAGCTTGAGTACATATCTACTAATGAGCAAATTGCAGACATTCTCAAGAAATCTTTGTCTTTCCAGTTAGTCCATAAGGATCAGACACCCATATCCCAGGACCATACAAACCCGTTACATGAAATGCTCCAAATCCGAAACAAGCTACTCCTGAGAGGAATAAATGAATTCCAAATACTTTTGGCAAATCTAAACAAAGTTTTCCTGTACGTTCATCACAGAATATTTCCAGATCCCAAATATACCCAATGCCAAATAGCTGCCAAAAATCACAGACCAGAAAACATTATATGTGCCCCAGCCACACCTTCATAACTCCAAATACCAGGATTAATTACGGTTTCTCCGGTGATGTTCCATCCAGTCCATGAATCCTTTATTCCCAAACGATTCATAAAAGGTATAACGAACATACCTTGTCTCCACATTGGATCAAGAACAGGATCAGATGGATCAAAAACAACTAATTCGTACAGAGTCATTGAACCGGCCCAACCAGCAACTAGAGCTATATGCATTATATGTACAGAAATTAATCGGCCAGGATCATTCAATACGACGATATGAACGCGATACCAAGGCAAACCCATGGGACAAGCATGTCTACTTCAAAGACAAGATGGAAGTGGTGAGGAACACTTTCCTCGATAAGAGGAAGTGTTGAGTTTTTATACCTTGGGAAGTGGTCCCCTAGTGTTATTGATGTGCCTAACACTAAAGGGGGAAAAGTACCCCTCCCCCACTTTACTTTATGTTATAAATTCAAAGTGAATTTATGAGCTCATTAATCATAAAGTGACTTAGGGAACTTAAGTAAGGGGGGAGATCTAATCTCCACCCTTGATCTTAGTTGGCTAAGATCTAATCCTAGCCATTGAGTCCTAGGTTAGCCTAATGATGAGGTTAAAGCAAAGAGAAAGAGGAAGAGGGCGCATTATTCACTTGTGAGAGTGAGAAGAAGAGGAGAAGAAGGTTTTGGAGAAGAAGGAAAGAGGGGCGCATTTGAGAGGAGGGCACATTGAGAAGAAGGGTGCACAAGCAAGAGGGCATACTTGCTCTTGGAATCAGGGAACACTTGTTGTTGTGGAAGAGGGCGCACAAGAGGATGCACTTGCAGCTACAAGAAGGGTGCGATTTCCAAGGAGAAGAGGGTGCAAACTTCAAGGACTTTCAGGCACAAATTCCAAGGAGAAATAGGCTGCCAAACTTGAGATAAGTTGGCTGTAGCATACTTGTAATTTCTGTTGTAATTTCTTCCTTAAGAACTCCTAATAAATTCCTCTTCACTGGTTTTCCCCTTGGGGGTTTTTCCAAGGTCATGTTGACCAAAAATATTTAAGTATATTTCTGTGGTATGCATTGTTTATTATCATCATTAAGTGTTAAAGATCAAGAGGTGTATTTACTGTTTTAATGTATGTTGAAGGAGATAACCATGGACAGAAAACCTATGTTAAATAACCCTTTCAAACAGCAGCATTAAATCAATCTAAAAAGGCAGCCATAAAACTGTGGAGAAACAGGCCTGTTAGTGAACTTTGAACAGTTCCAATAATCAGACCTGTAGCAGCCTTAAAGAGCCTCAAAATTCTTCAAGTAGCAAGCCACCTCTTATCAATAAATAATAATAATAATAATAATCTATTTTTAAGGTCACAGCCAAGCCAGACACCAAATTGGTGTATGAGACCCCCTTGTTTGTGGGACAAGGGACCCCCTCCGCCCAGCAATTTGACTGGTAAAGTCTACGGAGGAATACATACCTTACCCCCCTCTGGATTTCGACTTGTAACCTTTTAGGAGGAAACACATGTTCTTAACCATTAGGCCCACTCAGGCCATTCCTTGAGCAAAGGCCAACTCTTCCAACCACTCTAGCTAATCCACTATTGAGAGCTTCTTCTCTTTGAGCTTGGACAGGAGAGTCCAACATTCGGCAATGGATACTCCAAAGGAGGACAAAATCCCTTTTCCATCTTCAAGAAACAAGGCTATGGAGCCCTGCAACTCTTTTTCCTTGTACCAAACAGAGTATTTTACTTCCCTTTTGCTTTTAGCTCTAGAGCTTAGGTCTTATAAATTAGCTATTCTTTTGTTTTTATTGGAGTGACCTAAGCACTTCCATTTTGTATCTACATTGTTGTATTGAACAATCCCATTGACCTATTTTGGGTTATTTGTTGGACATTAATAAACTTATCTTATCTTATCTATATGTCTTCTCTAGTTCCCTGCATAGTGCTGCGTTGTGGCTTTAAGCACCTGTTTTGGGATTGTATGTCAATTGCCACCATGTTCTACACACTAAACCAAAACTCCAAAGAGCAGATACTAACATATTCTTAAGTTTCTTCTTGGTAATAAAATTTCTTTTTGATCCAGTGGTTGTGATAATTGCAAGTTTGTAACCAAAACCCGCAATTCTTGTCATTTAAAATTTATGCTAATTCTGTGAACAGGACATTACCATATAATCTCACAGGGTTCACAATCAGCAGTTATTGACAGCCTCTAACTTTTGTACATACACATTGATTTTGGGAAGTTGGAGCAGTCAAAATACAGGACTTTCAGATGCAAGGGAGTTCTTCTAGTATTTATTATACCATAAGTTTATTCTAGTTAGAAGTAAAACATCTCAAAGTTAAAGTGTAGCAATTTTTGAAGGTATGCAACACCCAAAAAAAAGCACATCTAGTATTTGGCTGCCACTCAAAATTTATTCCAGCTTGAACAACAAAATCTTGGGATTTTAAGGAGTGCTACACATGTAAAGATCCTTAACTGTTTTTAGTTCAGGAACACACCCTCTCTGCCTTCAAATTTCAAATTTGGCAGCCTTCAGTTGATAATCAGATTTGAAAGTTTATTGTTATATTTGCTGTCTAATTGAGGCCTCTCAGGCTGGTTCAGAATTTCTTATTCTCTTTTTAGTGATCAGTATGGGAACTCTCTGTATATTTTTTGATGGACTATGGACAGAAACGTTATGTATATCTTATTTTAAATCCATTTCAAAAGGCTTGGCCTTTGGTTATGTATTTTGAGGAAGTCAAAGATCCAGAGAATGATCTTTTTAGATAATTACATGTGTAGTATTTTTGAGAACTGATCAGACAAATGATTTTATGGATTTTTATCACAATGCATTGTGCACCTACAGAATATACGATCTTCTTCCAAGGATTAAAAATATATGGAAGTTACAAAAATCAAAATGTCAGCATCTTGGGATCAGAAAAGAGAGAAGGATTTAAAATTGTTTCACTAACATTCAGCACAGTCATTTTCAATGAATTGCCATTCGAAATACAGGCCTCAGAGAATGGGAAATGTGGCAACATTGGCTGGATTACATGTAATGCAAAGATCTGAGATGCATCAAAAATGCTAGAACCCAGAAGAAACTAGTATTACACGAAATTCATCCAGAAAATAGACAAAGACATCTCGTGAGAGAATGCCAAAAGGATTTTTCATGGGACAAATGTGACAACTTTCTCGTGTGCTCTTCTTTGCAGAGAAACCAAATTTTCTGAACAATAAAATGAGTTCCGTATGATTATTTTGAATTCAATAGCCGTCTTAACTACAGAAAGAAATAAAGCAAATGGAGATGTAACAACGTCGAAGAATAACTCCAAAATCTTTGTGACCCGAACAGTTACAGAAAAATATATTTCCAAAAATTTTTACATTCTCTGTATCAATCCTTGGTTGAACATTTTTCCTTAATTTTGGAAGATAAAATTCACGACGTTTACACCCATTTTCCCGGTCATTGCCACTATGGCTGGTTGTCCTTTCAAGTCTCATTCACCTATTTTGGTCATTTGTATGGACATTAATATAATTTCTTTCTTCTCACCTATGCAATTTTTTTGTTTTTGAATCTCCAAACCTAAATGGCCCAGCAGTGGGGAATTCAACTACTGCGGTCTGAGGCGGAACCTCCAGACAAAAATGAACTTTACCTATGACTATCCCACAAACTCTAGTAAATTAAGTACTCTTAAAAACCCTAGGCACCAAGGCCAAGACAATCAGCGCAGCAATACAATTAGATTTAACCACATCAACCCACTTGAACTCTGCAAAATCTGTAAAAAAAATATCCCCAAGGCCAATACCAAAAAGCAATTATGTTAAATTCTCTATGTATAAAGAATAAAACCCTCATAAACCACACAGAATTCAATATTTTGTTAAAGTTGGATAGAATCTACCGTTTAAAATGTTGAGGAACTGCCAATCTTGTCGATATTTGGAAGAATTTAGGGTTTCTGAACATGATTTAACAGAAGTGGAGCTAATCTGCGTGAATCTTATCAACATAGGGCCGAATTTGAAGAAACGTAACTTAAAATTTTTGAATCGCAGGTCACTTACCTTCAAATTTGGTGCGAATTGATGACAGAGAGATGAACCGATGAACCCCGTTGCTAAATCCTTGTGTTCAAATGCGAACCGAAAAACCGAAAGGCGCTTGTACATAAAGAACGAAATGACACGCCGATGTGGGAAGAAAATGATAGAAAAAGCATTTTGTACAACAATATATATATAATTAAAGGAAAATAATGGCAAACCTTTGTTTTGTTTGCATAAAGTTTGGTTTTATTGATGCTTGGTTTATATCTATGTGAAAGAAAATTTTGATGTTGACTTTGAGTAAAGTAATATGTTAAAGTTGTTTTGGTAATGAAATTGGAATTTTGGAACAAAATGGATGTTAAAAATGAGGTGGAAAGATCTAGAACTCTTTGAGTAAAGTAATATGTTAAAGTTGTTTTTGGTAGTGATTTTCAATTTCGAAATTAATAATTGAAATTTTGTAATAAAATGGATGTTGAAAATGAGGTGGAAAGATCTAGAACTTTAGTAATGGGGAGTTGAAATTAGAGAATTTAGATAAACTTTGTCTGACTTATGGTTTGGTTTAGTGATATGTTTGAATGTATGTTGCGATGA
The DNA here is from genome assembly GCA_009831015.1 of Picea engelmannii. Classification (NCBI taxonomy): domain Eukaryota; kingdom Viridiplantae; phylum Streptophyta; class Pinopsida; order Pinales; family Pinaceae; genus Picea; species Picea engelmannii. The sequence goes on along the minus strand of ML839435.1, from coordinate 15,553 downwards.
TGGTTTGAATTTAAAATTTTGAGAATGATTGTCCAAGAATGAAGTTACTTAAGTCTTGAGGTCATAAATGACAATGTGCGAAGAAAAATGTGGTTTCATCTAAGTGGATGTGAGGAAGGGGGTTGCATATTTGTTTTAGAGTCTGTAAGGTTGTACATCAACTTTTTGTCTGTGCATTAATAGAGTAATATAGCAATCTTATATTTAGGGCGGCAAGTGCGGGTGGGAGTCTTCTCGATCCCAAAGGAAATTCTTTAGTTTCTTATGCGTGGGGTCTTGGGAAGGCAACCAATAATGTTGTTGAAGCCTGCGCCCTTCTCAATGGACTTTGTTTTGCAAGAGAGAGGAATATCACTGATTTTTGAGTGTTTGGGGACTCGATGATGGTCATACAGGCTATAATCAAATAGAGACAAGTCGAAAGCAACACCTTCAACAACATTATTTCCCGCATTATGTCTCTCATCAATGGTTTCAACTCTTTCGAGATATATCATGTCAAAAGGGACCTTAACTCCCTTAGTTGACCAAATGGACAAACTTAGAACTAGTCTTGAGGGTGGACAGACTATTATAAATGGGGTTGGGGGGTTCATGCCTATCCCATAAGCTACACCCCACTCTTTCTTTGTGCGGAATGCAAATGGAACATCCAGTCAACAGTTGGGTTAGTTTATTCACACACTTGGTTTTTAATGATCCTTGAGCGAGCATTCACTCGGCTTCATGCCTCGTCAACATTTTATGTGAAATGGTTCCTCCAATGATGGATCGTTCTGCTCTAGTATTTAGGTGGGGTTTGTCCCGCGGATGGTTGTTGGTTCTGGTTGGTGTTCACTCGAGGGGTTTACCATTTTGGTTGTTGGCGCGTGAAGTGTTGTCGTTGTCATTTGTTGGTGGCCCATGTTCAATTCTGGTTCCATTCTTCGGGTTTATTCTTATTTTCCAGCATACTTCCCCAGACTCTGGTATTACTTATCTTTTGTTTCATATGGTTTCTTTGCATTGTCTTTCCCCCCTACCTTTGCCTCTTTTGGTCTGGGATATTGGCTCTTTGGTCGGTGGAGGCCTTCTGGTTTATTGTTTCAGTGGGCAAAGATGGAATCTTGGAACGATTTTAAAAGGATTCTCATGCATCCACGCAAACTCCTTAGCTCTCGAGCAACTCTTAGTCAAGTTTGGGGAATTTGAGCTAGCTCTGGCCTCTCTAACAAGGTGGATGGACGAAATGGAGGCAAAAATTCATCAATTCCTCGACACTATGCATCTGCTTCAATAAAGCATGGTTTGGTCTCCCCTATTGATGGCATTACAGTCAACGGCAATGAAGGTTGAGGTACAGCTCCAATGGACATCGAGGAAAGGCCCCTTATGTAGACCAGGGCATCGAAAATTCAAGACTCTACATCCTCTCGTCAATAAATGTTTTTTAAGGTTTTTTGGCTTCTTGGCTAGTTTGTAAAAGATGTAATATGTTTAAATGATCGGGATTCCAAAATGGAGAAAGCAACAGACTTTGATGTATTAGAGTTATAAATGTGTTTAGGCTTCAAACCATATTTTGGTAGCCCTGTAAGATTGTTGTTTGCTTCAGCACAACCTTTTTAATATAATTTATGTTCATTCATGGTTAAAAAAAAATATAGCAATCTTATATACAAGTCTAGAATAATTGCATTGCAACATAATTGTGTTAGCATATCAACTTATGCAACCTTGCATTAAGACGTAATCATGTTAACCCTTCGGTTACATCAACTTTTTTTATTACGCAAAATGTTGTACTACCTTACTGTGGTATCATAACTAGTATAGTTTGGACCATCATATCAACAAAGAATTTACACAATTTCAATGTTCATGACAAATCACCTTCATATTATATGTCTCTTCTTCTCTTTCATTGAACATTATTGAAATAGTAGATGGAAGTTGAACAAACGAGAAATTGAAGCAATTTGACTTCCTTATCCAAAGTTATTAAAATTGTTCATGTATTTGTACAATGGATTCATTTTTCTTCTTGCTTCCAAACTCCATGCATTATGGTCGTTTAAAAAATTAGTGGTTTGTTGTTTTTTTAAGATTAGTAATTTTGTTTTTGATTGATTTGTAAAGGATCGTAAATGTTAATGTTGTATTAACACAACATAAACTCATTCAACAAAAGGAAGAAAGAGTTAAAGCTTAAACCCTCTCAAGTAGTAACAATACTTTAACTTCTGTTTTCTCAGTCTGTCATTCTAAATCCAAAAATTGCCATTCGTCTTCCCTACCCTTAGCTCTCATTTATCTTCCCTATACCCAAGGTACTACAAATCATATCTCTAATATTTTGGTCAAAAGGAATATTAAAACTCTCTTTAAACCCCATAAAACCCTTAAATGGTTATTCACAACAACTAAGGATAAATATGATCCCATGTTTGGCCAAGGAGTTTACAAAATCCCATGCTCCTGTGGAAAATTATGTAAATTTTCTTTGAACCCAACTTCAAGATTCAGATCTCAACAAAATTTATAGCCCGGAAATTTTTATTTTACAAAAAATAATTCTGATTTGTAATTTGAACATTATTGGGTTATATTTACCAAATATTTGCACAACGAAAATGATAAGAACAATAAATAACAAGATCATCACATCATCAACATAAGATATACCCTCGAAACCCAAATGGGAAAACCAACATTCAATTTTGTCTTTTATTATGGCTTATGGAGAAGTAAAAATTAGAGTTTTACAACTTATCTTCACAAGAAAATTCCCAGCACTCCAACCAGCCTCAGAGAAGATCCCTTAATAAGTCCTCCTACTTTCTCTCACCATAATAAACCCCTATACAACAATTTGGCTTCTCTCTCTAATCGTTGCCTCAACATGAATACAATAAAAGATATTGATGTTGTTGTTGTGTCTTTCACCTCTCCATAGATTTTACTTTTATAACCTTACAATGACCAATACCATGTACCAAAACTATTCACCACAAAACCACAACCCAAACGAAACCATGTGCTCCTTGATATATGACGGTTGTGACTTAGCCATTACAAATTAAATAAAATTAATATCTAAAGAGTATTATTTTACATTCTTCAATAGTTAAGACATGAAACTAAAGAAGAATTCCTCTCGAGCTAAACCATAGCTCAACACTCCCTCTTAGCGAGGAAGGGATTCTGAACTAACCCAAGATTCTCTCAGAACTTCACAAACTTCCCTTTGATCAAAGCCTTTGTGGAGATATTTGCCACTTGTTCATCAATCAATACATACTCCAGCCTCAGAGGCCCTTTCTGCACACAGTCACGAATGAAGTGATATTGAATATCAATGTGCTTGCTCTTGTCATGGAACATTGGATTCTAAGAGAGTTTTATACAACTTTGATTATCACAGCAAATGACAGTCACATCCATCTCCAAACCAAACAGTGCCATGAGTAGCTTTCGCAACCAAATAGCCTCACATGTAGTTGTGTTTGTTGCCATGTACTCCACCTCCATAGATCTTAATGCCACTGACTTCTTCTTCTGACTGAACAAGGAAACAACATCCAAGCCCAAACTAAAGCAGCAACCTAAAGTACTCTTCCTGTTAACTGGGTATCTCTCCAAGTCAACATCTGTCAATCCTGCCATCCTCACTCCACCTACTCGCTCATATTGAAGTCCATACTCCATTGTGCCCCTCAAATACTAAAGCACATGTTTTGTAGCAACCCAAGGTACTCTCCTCGGATCCACCATGAACTGGTTGAGGGAATTGACTGCATAACTGATATATGTCATGGTGTTGACCAAATACATGAGCAAACTAATCAACCGATGGTACAATGTAGCATCCACTACCCCTGATTCTGAGGCATCAACTTTCCTCCAGTTTGTCACTAGAGGTGTAGACATAGGCCTGCACTCAAGCATCCCAAATCTCTTCGGGATCTCCAATGTGTACTTCCCCTGTCCAACGAAGAAGTGTCCCTATGTCTTCCACACCTAAAAGCCTAGGAAGCAATGCATCAAACCCAAATCTTCCATCTCAAACTCTAATGCAAGATTTCTCTTATAGACAACAATTAGATCTGTGTCCCGTGTCAAGGAAATATCATCAACCTACAAAACAAGTATCAATGGCCTCTCCACTACCAGGAAATATAGGTCAGGGTCTGCCTCACTTCCTTGAAATCCCATTTACTGCAAGTACCCATTGATCCTCAAATGCCATGCTTGAGGTGCATGTTTGAGACCATATAGTGCCTTCTTCAGTTGGCACACGTGGGACTCTCTCCCACAAACCACAAAACCTTCTGGTTTCTCTATGCATACCTATTCCTTAATGATGTCATTAAGGAAAGAGGTTTTGACATCCATCTGATGTACATGCCAGCCCATCTCTAGTGCTATAGAGATCACAACCTAAATAGAGGTATATATAGCCATCGAGGTGAAGGTCTCGTCATAGTCTTCTCCCTCTTTTTGTGAAAACCTCTTGGTCACGAAGCATGCCTTGTACGTCTCCATGTCCGCATCTATTGCGTGCTTTACTTTGTAGATACATCTAGAACCTACCACCCGCTTGCTTCATGTGTCAGCACCACCTCCCAAACATCACTCTTTGTGATGGAGTTGTATTCCTCCACCATGGCATCCTGCCACACTTGATGTTGTGCAACTTGCTCAAAGTTGTAAGGCTCAACATCAATGAGCTCTATCATTAATGCCATATAATCTTTGTACCGTGATGGTGGTCTACTCTCCCTGATAGGTCTCTTAGGAGGTTCTATATCCTTGGAATTCCTAACAATTTTCACAACACTCTTAGTTTGTCCTCTGTCAGTGAGCTCATCCTGTGAAATAGAATTACTCTCCTCCCTATCGCCCTCCTATGTCAACTGTCTACCAGTTCGTGTACCTGTTCCAGAACCTATAGTTTGTGAATCCATACTTTGTTTCTCTCTAATATTTTGCACATGTTCTTGACTCAGTTGATCCCCTATACACTCTGGCTCATCTCTCAATCTCCTCAAGGCTCTATCCTCCTCAAACTATACATCTCTGCACACAACAACTTTCCTAAGTGCAGGTACATATACTCTGTAGGCCTTAGACAATTCATTGTAGCCAGTGAGAATCCCCTTCTCTACAGTAGGGTCTAGCTTCATCCTCTTTTCCAATGAGACATGACAGTAGACCAGACAACCAAATATCCGCAAATGGCTCACATCTGGTTTCACACCTAAGAATGCCTCCTTAGGAGTCATGCGCCCTAAGATCTTATGCGGTGTCTTGTTTTGAATGTAAATAACAATGTTGCACGCTTCAACCCACAAAAACATGGGCAACCCCTGATCATGGATCATTGCACGTGTTGATCCTACAATAGACTCATTCCTTTGTTTAGCTACTCCATTCTGATGCGGATTGTACAAAACTATAAGCTCCTTCTTGATCCTCGCAGTTGCACAGAAATTGATGAAGGCCTTCGAGGTGTACTCACCTCCATTATCTTATCTCAACACCTTTATCTTCTTCCCAATTTGGTTCTCCATGAGAGCCTTGAACTCTTGGAACTTCCCAAAGATTTCATCCTTGGCCTTGAGAAAGTAGATCAAGTTCTTTCTAGAGTAGACATCAATGAAGGTGACATAATAATTGTATCCCTTCAATGACTCGAAAGACATAGGCCCATATACATCTAAATGAACTAGATCCAACATTCCCTTGGATCTACTAGTGCTAGGTGGGAAGACACCCTTGGCATATTTTCCCTTGGAAAAACCCTTGCATGGGTCATGCTTCTCTGCAACAAAATCTGGTAACCTTGTCACCACATGTCTAAGAATGTTCAATGCTCCATGATGAAAATGTGCCATCCTCTTATGCCATATCTCACCTAAGTCTGTACTCGCACTAACTAGTGCTCTAACTGGCTCAAAATGTAACCGATATAAGTTGCCCTTCCTTATCCCAATCACCTTTGCCTTAGTCACTTTAGACCCCTTGGGCCTTATATACACCTCCATCTCCATAAAGGTAACTACATACCCCTTATCCTCTAGGGACGAAACATACATTAGGTTCTTGGACAAGCCAGGAACATACAACACCTCATTCAACCGAAGAGGCTTCCCTGACTCTCTCTAAAAGGCAACTCTACCATGGCCTATTGGTTGGTACTTCGCATTATTTCCCATCTCAATGTAGAAGTTTATATCCTCCTTATGCAAACTATTGAAGAACTCCCTGCATCCTGTCATGTGGAAAGATGCACCACTATCCACATACCAAATCCCTGTAGACACAAAGCTCGATATACATGCAATGAGGCTGAAGTCTTCTTCATAACTGCTAGAAAACTCTTATATTTCGGTTGAGGCTACCATCTTCGACTCAGTCTTCTTTTTCTTCTTATGGGGACATTGTGAAGCAAAATGCCCCATCTTGTGACAACATAAACACTTGACTTTTGAAACATCAATTTCTTTCTTCTCTTTAGAGGTGGCTTAGCTACTACTGGAACCCTTCTTCTTAGCTTTCGACTTACTCTTCCCAACAAGTTCCAAGTTCTCCTCTTCTTCAGTATTTACTGCTGTACTTGATTGAGATCCCATGTGTATCTCCTCTTGTAGGAAATCATCCCACAAGCGTTGCCAATCTGGAAGGTTTTCATGTTCCACGATGCATTTCACGAACATATCCCATTACTTTGTAAATCCACCTAAGGCAATGTGAACCAGTTCGACATCATCTATCTTTTCACCAACAACTGCAAGCTCATCTTTTACCTGTCTGATCCGAGTGAGGTATGAAGTCACTCCTTCTCCCTTGGCCATATCGATGTTCCTCAATTTTTCTTTGACAACCATCTTACGATTACGACTATTGTTTTGATAAATATTAGTGAGAGCTACCCACATCTCTCTTCCATACGTTTTCCCGATGAGGTGTGGGACAACATGGTCCTTTATCCCATCGGTGATGAATAACCTAGCCTTCGAATCCTTGGTTTTATAAAGAGCTAACTCAATGACATCAATTGGGTGTTTTTGGTCTTTGTCTACTAGATCCAAAAGTCCACTCGCGTCCAACACCAATTGTATGTGTTCCTTCCAAGTTATGAAGTTTGAGGCACCATCAAACCTGTCCTCAAAACACAGTCTTGTATCCATTTTGAAGAACCTCTACTTCACCTCTTTCACTCCTTACTGCTACAGTACAACCCAGTACACCAGATTGCTTTAGATCTCTGCAAAACCTTTTAGATCGCTCAGATCTAGTAAGCCCTTGTGTCAATACACTATCCTTTAGTTGTTCTTCTATCTTGCTAGCTCTGATACCATGTAAATTTTCTTTGAACCCAGCTTCAAGATTAAGATCTGAACAAAAATTTATAACCCATAAAAATTTATTTTACAAAAAATAATTCTGATTTGTAATCTGGACACTATTGAGTTCCATTTACCAATTGTTTGCACAATGAAAATTCTAAGAACAATAAACAACAAGATTATCACATCATCAACACAAGATATACCTTGGAAACCCAAATGGGAAAACCATCATTCAATTTTGTCTTTTATTATGGCTTCTAGAGAAGTAAAAATTAGAGTTTTACAACTTATCTTCACAAGAAAATTTCCAGCATTCCAACCAGCCTCAGAGAATATCCCTGGATAAGTCCTCCTACTTTCTCTCACCACAATAAGCCCTTGTACAACCATTTGACTTCTCTCTCCAATTGTTGCCTCAACAAGAATACAATAAAATATATTGATGTTGTTGTTGTGTCTTTCACCTCTCTGTGGATTTTACCTTTATAACCTTACAATGACCAATACCATGTGCCAAAACTACTGGCCACAAAACCACAACCCAAACGAAACCACGTGCTCCTTGATATCTTACAGTTGTGACTTAGTCTTTATAAAATAAATAAAATAAATATCTAAAGAGTATTATTTTACATTCTTCAATAGTTAAGACATGAAACTAAAGAAGAATTCCTCCCGAGCTAAACCATAGCTCAACAAATCATACATAAGTGAAACTGGTAGATGATTTAAAGCCTGACTCAAAGAACATATAGTTAACACCTTCTATAATTACATCTCTAATTCAGTTATTGTTGAACACTCCCTTAAATCTAATCATCTCATTTGCTTTGACCAAACTAAAACTCTAGCTCCAAAACCCTATTACTCCTCTTGTATCATTCAAAAGTGTTGAAATTGAAAAACATCCCAATAATTTTAATCAGATGGATACAAACTTAGCCAATCTTGTAAACTCACTATACATCGTATTCATCATTAACCCTTCTTCTTAAAAATAATAATAATATTCGTTTTATTTATTATTATTATTTAATTTCTTCTTTATTTTTAATGTTATTCTTTTGTTTCTTATTTTGTTACCCATCTCCTCATTTTTAGTCATCTTTTTCATTCAGTGGAAATACAAACTTAACAATTTATATTTCTTAAACGCTATTTTTTTTTTTTTAACTTTTTTCCTTTAATTTCAATTTCAATGTTAACATTAAATAACTTTTATTTCCAAGGGCTCCTTTACTATTTTAATCATTTTTCACAATGGGTTGTAACTCTTTTTTTTCTACCACGGGTTAACCTTAATTTTTAACCCTATAAATATCCACCCAAACACTCTTTTCTATTATTATTTCATTTTTATTTGTCCCGGATGATGGGCGGAGTGTCCACTAGAAATATAGGACATTTCAAAATTTGGTGGAGTGTCCACTCGAAAGATTGGATGTTTCAAAATTTTATACACAATTTATCTCCAGAAAGCTCAAGCAACAATACTTTTAACAATTATGATAATCTTCAATTTATTGCTTAGTTATTGTACAATTGGCCATTGTATCTTTGTTACCTTCGTAGTGCAAAATAAGAGAGTTACAAGAAACATATGACTCTCTTACTATGGAACATGTTTATCGAGAATTCAATCATTCAGCTGATGCACTTTCCAAAGAGGCAGTAGCTTTACATGAAGGGTTGTTGGTTTGCAAAGAATTATGAGGCGAGGAGGTTACCCCATAAGTGCAATACCCTCTCTTTTGGACGTTGATTGACAGGTTCAGTTTGATGTGGAGGACAATCCTAGAATGGCTTTGGTCCTTTTTTGTTTCAACAAATAATACTTGTATTTTTTAAGAGTTCTTGAATGAGCTATTAGCTCATTTGGTTAGTCTGGGCTATTTGCTAAAGAATATATTTAATTCTGTCTTGTTGAATGAAAGGCTCTTGAGTCTATCTAGAATCTACAAAACTCTTTTTGGAGTTGTCATATCTGATCTATGTATATTTTGATTTCTTTTATAAAATAGTAAATATACAGTTTATTTATATTGTTTTGAATTATGCAACCTTAGTTGTTGATGTATATATATAAATAAATTTGAATATATAATTTTATTTGTTAATTAAATATGTATATTATTTTGAACTTTACAATCTTAGTTGTTGGTGTGTCACTTTGTAACACACTTTTGATGGTCTTCTCACATATCAAAAGTGTGCTGACAATGATAATTTAGTTGAATGAGTGACCTCAAGCTGTGGATTATGTTTAATGAACAACATTGATTTTATTAGAATACATAGGTTTTATTAAAAATGGATATTATTTTATTGGTTTTTTCACATGAAATTAAGTTAAGTGTGAATTTAGGGTAAAATTGATAAAACAAATATCATTAAGTAGGTGTTTCCCCGGATGGGGTGACAGTTGTCCAACTGGAGAAAGATGGCGCACATGCAGCAAGGGGAGTTATTACCCCTAGCCACTAGCAATATATCTAACCCATTCGAATGAAGAGCTCTCACGCTGCAATTATGGTAGTGCACTGCTACACCACAAGGAATTTAATGGCTCCCCACGCGAACCAGAGTTGGAGTACTGGAGCAGCTACAAGGCATCAGGTTGGTGTCACCTTCTCTTTCATGGAACTCCTCACAATCACTTCACCGACCTCTATGAAGGTAAGAGTCCTCAGGCACTCTGTCATTCTTCATTTTTTGTTGGCTCTCTAGTTCTTTTGGTATCCCAAGCCTTCTTGTTGTGGGCATTCTCCCCTTCGTCTAGTGGCTTCCATCCCTCTGTTGGTTACCCTCTTTAGTTTTCATCTCATTGGCACTGTACCTCTAGCCTATTTTTCTCTGGACCATAAATCTTTTTGGCCTCCCTGCCCCATCCTCAACTACAATTCTTCCATCATGCCCAAAGAGCATGGTAAACCCAAAAGAGGGCCACAATACTATAGCTTCATTGCTCAGTGCAATCGTCGTGATCCCTCGCAGCCCTCTCTTCCAACCACCAGCTCTCCTGACAATGGCCATAATTGGATTGATTTTCCTATGCCTTCCCTTAATGCTCCACACTTGCCTCCACCCTTCTCTGATACCATGCTTGATCTTGGAAGCTTCCCTGTGGATGAAGAAATTCCTCCTGTCGAGATGCAGCCTTTGGAAGCTCCACAAGAGCCTTGCATCATCACCAGTCCCCATGCCCGACGTCTTTGGAGCAAGGAGACTACGTGGTTGAGGAAGAAATTCCCCCTAGTTGGCTGATAGATTGGATAGCCCAAAACACCACCCCTGGACTGGCCATGGAAGCAATTCCACCAACAACTTTTGATGCAAACACAACTCCTCATGAGCATACGGTTGGGAGAATTGAGCAGCCTCTGCTCAATCCACACCATTTTTTGGACGACCACCTTCAACTAATCTTCGATATGCGACGGAACCTACACGACCAAATTCACAATCAGACCATCCTCAACCTACACATGGACCTCTTATTTGATTCCCTGTCGGGTGCACTGGATAAAATGCGTTGTCGAACTTGCGGACAAAGATTTGTCTTCCCTACAACAATGATGGACGCCGAAGTTCACCAAACCTCTAGCTTCTCTCTCTTTTTGCATATCAGGAACCAACTTCAGATATTTTTAGTTTTGTTCAATTCTCTGGTGTATGGGAACAACCATGCTATGCTTTCTGGCATGAGACACATTTTCTAGTGCATGATACTAGCCACGCCATATTTTTTGAGCATGACACTTGTCACGTCATATTTTATAGCTTCATTTATGTTTTCTAAGTTTTTCTGCAAGCCACCTGTTTTGGTTTCCCTGATGTGGCGATACAGGTGACAAACTATGAAAATTGTATTGATTTGATGCTTTTAAGGTAATATATATTTTCTTTTATTTACAAAAAAAGTAGGTGTTTTTTTTTTGTAAAATTATGTAATTTTAGGGTGAAGTTGGTGTTTCTTTTGTGTAAAGTTGTCTAAGTTTAGGGTAAAGTTGATAAAATAAATATCACTGAATAAGTGTTCTTTTATGTAAAGTTATACAAGTTTAGGGTAAAGTTGATAAAAATGAATACCACTCACTAGGTGTTTGTTTCTTTTATGTAAAGCGTGTAAAGACATATATATATTCTTTATCAAAAAGAGTTTTTACATAGTGAAGGAGGTAAATGAATATTCAATTTACAAGATAGTGCGTCTATTAAAACTAATAAGTACTTATATGTAGCTCAAATGTTTTAGAAAGTGAAAGAGGTAAATGAATATTCAATTTACAAGATAGTGTGTCTATTAAAACTAATAAGTACTTATATTAACAAGTGTTGCACGGTAGTGTAGTCCCTGCCGGGTTGGAATGGGAATAAATGCACAGGTATGGAGGTACTGTGGGAGAATGAGAAGCCCGAAGTACTGAAGACACATGGCAAGCAGGACAAGTGGTATCCATGTAGAAAAGGACACGTGGCACTTTGCAACACATCATCCATAAAACATCAGGCTGCTACATGACTCCGGGAGAATGTCACTCCAGGAGTTTTCCATCCAGAACAAACACAGTTCCCCCAAAGCTCGGAGCCCCAAAGAGTCGGAGTCCCGAATTCCCGAATTAGTTAATGATAATATTATATTAATATCAGGTTAACAAGTAATTAACAAGAAATTCACTTTGTGAGAAATTTGTTCCATCGCTAAATATGGCCAGGGGAGTTCTAAAATTGGCAGGTTGGTAAAACTTTAGCAGGGACGCTAAAGTGCCAGGGTCGCCCAGATCGCACATTGGAAACTGATCGACGAATCACATTCATTTCGGAAAGAGAAGGCGCCCGAGCGTTAATGTCCTAGAGCAATTATGGCATTCAAACCATTTGGTTTTTGAAAGTATTCTCATTCTAATTATATTGTTTTTGCATAATCGATCTTGCTTTTATTTTCTTAATAAGATTATGTAATTTTTCCTATTACCGGTAGTGCAACAGATAGCTACTAAAAAACACAGATATCCCCATCACTTGTAACTTGATATATTGTTGGAGTCTGACTTGCCATCTTGGAAATTTCCGTTCCTATGTTGTAGGTTTTATCTCTTTATTGTATTTATGAAATTCATTTATAATGATCTTTGTATACTTACAACTGACTTTCATCCCAATATTTAGAGTTAACTTCAATTTCCATAGTCAATTCTTTAATTTTTCCCATGGACAAAGCAAGCAACATCCATTTCATTGTATTAAATAAATCATCTGGCTTGTCTGTCTCTATATGTGTTAGGATAAATAAAGTTATATGCGGTGGCAAAAAAACCCATATAATTTGTTTTGAAAATGTGTTCAATGTCGAAGATTCTTTGATCTTCTTGTGTGACCTTTGTGTTTGCTAGTTTTTTCTATATGTTAACACACACCTAACATGATTGCTTATTTTCATGAGTTTTCAGCTCATTGAAGTTAATTTAAACTGTGTGAAAATAAGGTGTCGGGACAGAGGAAGATGCCCTTTTCCTTAAACTTTATTCTGTGAGCAACCATCCCACTTTGCAAAGGTTGATGTGCAATTTCTCTCTAGGAAGAGGGCATCTTTGTAACGTGCCTATCCAACTAAAATATTTGTAAGAAATGAAATATTTGTAAGATGCCAATGACAATTCAGTATAATACCAACTGATATATTTGTAACATGTCTATCCAGTGGATTGTTTTTTGGCTATGATAAAAAAATTTGAAGGTTTTTATTTATGCGGATATTCTTGCAGATGTATTTACAAGTCTGTTGACCCTTGAATCTGTTAGGACCGAAATGACAACCTAACGAGGATTTCAATCCTACTGCATTTTTATAGATGTGGTACTCCTCTTTAAGTTTTTCTTGGGGCGTGTATAGTTCAAATGTGGGACTTAGAGAAAGTTCGTCGTAATGACTTAAAGCAATACAAAACGATAGAAAATGTTTTTTTTGTTTTTTGAAATAAAGGTTCTTAGAAAATAGGACCAGGAATCACACACATTAAACATTCAAATTAAATAAACATAATTTCCTGACATCCAACATAGTTTAAGATAAAGATTTATGAGCACATAAAAATAAAAGAAGATGACCGGCATGCATAAAGAGAACTAACTTTGCATTCTGAAAACACGGTTACAAGGCACCGTCGAGATTGTTCCTGAAATTTTTTTCTTTGAAATTTCTCAAAAAATAATAATGTCTGTTACATATTCCTCGAAATTTAAATGTGTTTGTCATATAGACTGGAATTGGGGCTCCCGCGGACTATAAAAGAAATAAGTACAAGAAATAGGATTGTAGAAAGAAGAAGTGGGCGACGCTAGACAACAAGACCTGAAAAGAAGAAATTGGAAGTTATCAGTCTTTAGTTAGACATTTCTATTTAAAGAGGTGGAATAACTGGATTGATAAAGAAAGCAGGATGTAATCAGTATAGACTTACTATGATAATATCTCTCTCCCCCTTTGTTATTTGCTTGTTGATGCCTTTTTATTGCTCTCGTCGACGGTTGTTGGAATTGTGCCAACCACTTGTTGCCCTTCGTCGGTGAGCTTGTCGATTGCCCTTTGGAGCCATTCTTCAATGTAGCTTCTCATGGGGGCCACGTTGATCTCATGCCATATTTTTATGTTGAAAATCTCGCTTTCTAATTCCCTTAGATCGATAGAGAGATTACACAGAGCCTCTTCAATTTATTGATTTTTTGTCGAATAGTCCACTAGCCAGTTGTCCACGTCATCCTCATCATATTCAAGGATGTCGTAAAACTTTTCAAAAGACAACCCCTTAAAAATCTCAAATTGTTCATCGAAAGCTTGCTTGGTTAAGAACAAGGAGTTGAGGATTAATTTGGGGTCTTGGACCTCGTTGGTACTTCCGGCTAAGTCTATTTCGTAATTCTTCAACTTCCTGAGTAATTCTTCTTTCTTTGATACAACTTATTCACATGATAGGACAATGAAATGTAGGTTCTTAACTTTCTCTTTCCAACATGCATTTAATTGTTTGATCCAGTTTGGGGAGGGGAGATCTTGTTCTCTTCTTCTCATTTCTGCCATGTTGGTGACTTGGATGCCAAAAGGAATGACCACGTCTAGATAGAAACCTTCTTCATTTTTTAAATCTACCTGCAAATATTCCTCGAGGGCATGTGCCCTCGTTCCAAAGAAAGTTATACTTTTTTACGTTTCCCAAGCTTCAATAATTAGCTCCATTTTTTATCTTGATATTCTTCTGCACATGGCCTCTACATGATGTGAGGAGGCTGGAGGATCCTTTTAACTTGGCTGTAAGGGTGGCAGGCATGATTATTGCTAAAGGACTGGCAAGAAATGGGATAGGAATCAAAGCTTGCTCCAATTCCTTGATTCAGTCCTTCAGTTTGGAATTCTTTGCCTCAAGGCCTCCAATGGAATCATCAAGAGCATCTTCGGTTGCTCGGTGAATTTAGGAGATTTGGGACGACTGCATGTTCCTAAGGTTAATCTCTGAACGAGATTTCCCTTTCTTATTTCTTACATCTCTCTTTTCAATAATTAAATTTTTAGATTCACTGTAAAAAACAGTGCTCTGGAATACGAAGGATTCATCTTTGTAAAAAATATTGGTCTCAACTATTTCCATTAAGGGATTATGGCGGATCGCATCCCCCGGCTGATCAACGTTGGGGAATACGTTTTCAAGATCAGTCTCAAGTTCCATGTCTTCAAGGGAGAAGACATGTATATCACTTTCAGTTCGGGGCTCTTCCCCTTCTTGCACAACGTTTTTTCTCTTCTTCCTCACGGGAAGCTTGTGAGAACTATCAATTTTACCTGGAGGAGGGTTCTTATCTCCTCCTCCACTTGAAGAATTGTGGGTTGTTTTCTTACTAGGGTGGGCCGTTGGAGCGATACTCCAGGATGTCGTACCCTTGGGAGTGACAGTTGGGGATTGGACACTCTTCTCACCGGGACATTTTCCTTGTTGTTTGTACAGTTCATTAGTGCTTTGCAATATCTCTAGGTCACCAACGTCAGGAGCATGAGTGTTCTCGTCATTGCCTCTGTCTTCGTTCAGGAGTCTATGCATAAAATAATTGTTGAAGCCAACTGCTAGTAAATGTTCTACAAAAATCCCATTAGGGTCGAACCCTCTCAGTCTTTCAACATATCTTAGGTTCAAGTTGTTGAAATGGCCTATGAATTCGTCAATCTTATT
>ML839434.1:28684-39973 GCA_009831015.1 Picea engelmannii | reverse complement strand
AGATTTTTTGGAGAGGCCGTGATCCCAAATTGGACAACAATACAAAAATATTGTTTGTACTAATGTTTTGAACAACACCTTCCTCAATTTTGAATTACACAAAGGAATTTGCTTACATTTATTTTGCAGAGCACATGGGGTCTTCATGCTTCCTATTACATGTTTCTACACACATAGTTTCGATTATAACTAGAATCAAATTTAAGGCCTTGGTACTTCTAAGAAGGAACCATCATATATATAATATGTTTCAACTTATATATATATATATATATATATATATATATATATAGTTTCACTTTCTATTGATAACATAACATACATGCTTATTGTAATATCATAGAATAAGGGTTTGTATTTTAATTTTGAGTTCTTCCAATAAGTATTTTTTCCGAGTTTTGTCAACTTTCTTCCAAGATTCTTTGGAGAGGCCATGATCCCAAACTGGACAAAAATACAAAAATATTGTTTATACCAATGTTTTGAGCAACACCTTCCTCAATTTTGAATTACACAAAGGGATTTGTTTACATTTATTTTGCATAGCACATGGGGTCTTCATGCCTCATATTACATGTTTCTACACACATAGTTTCGATTATAACTAGAATCAAATTTAGGTCCTAGGTACTTCTAAGAAGGAACCATATCCCTATCCCAAGTATTTTCATTTCATAATAACTACATAACTTGTTTAACACATAAAGATGACTTTATAGGTTATCTTTGTGCTTTTCCAATAACACAACATGGTCTACAAAAACAATAATAATAATAAAGCATAACCTACGATGCATACTCCTCCTACCCTATCCTTATGTTCCAGTCTTCTAATTGATCTATAAATACACTAAATAATGTTGAAGAGGCATATCCCTATTTCACCTTGATATTACTTGAGATTTTGACTTTGTTGCTTCCATTTTTATCATTTATTGGTACCACCAATTCCGTAATAACTTTTTCATATAAGATGAAGTTGTTTCTCTTCACTCAACATGAATTATGTTTTCTCCATCCTTTCTTTAAGTTATATTCAAGGGATCATATCAAAGGTTTTAGTAAAATAGACAAAGACAAGATAACTACTTTTACTTTTCCCGTGTGCTTTCTTAACACCAATGACTCTAATAGTTACCATGTGGCCAATAGTTGAATGGTGCCAAATAGTTTGGCAAAGAGGCCACTAATCATGATGGTTCTCTAGTTTCTAACATTATTTATGTTACCACCTTTGTGACTATGTATCACTTTGCTAACATGCGAGTGTGAAGGAAAGTCGTGCCAAATGGATTGATTGAATATATTCTTGAGAATTTCATGCAAAGGTGGACCTCCCCGTTTGGTCATTTCATTTAAAAAAAAAATGAAGATTATGCGCCTTCACTTTAGCAAGATGTTTAATGTCTGCATCTATATCTTCTTCGAATATAACCTCTATTTTTTTATGACAAATTCATGTTAGAATTTGTTCCCTTAATGTCTTTCTCATAAATTCACATGTACATATGTTATCATTTATTCCTTATTTATCTCACCCGACTATGAGCTTTGTGAATGTAATCATTTCTAGATTTTTTTGATGAGTTGTTAAAGTGTCAATTAGCACCTCTTGCTTTTTTTGAAGTTTTTTTTTTTTTTAGTAAATCAGAGTAGAAAACTATATTATTGTAGCAAATATAATACAAAATGGTGATCCTGGTTCTGCCAAAAGGAAACCAAACCAAGAATGCACCTTACTGTTTATCCTTGATCACATGCCTAGAGGTTATTGGTCTGCCAAAACTAGAAACCAGACCAGTCCTCCCTTATATAGTTTGAGAGACGTATCCACAAAAAATAGAGAGAGAGCTAATTATTTGATCCACTAAGTCTTGGGCATAGTTGCCTGACCTTTGGATGAGAACACAAAACACGGCAACTACCTACTATGCACCCAACTACAACCTGGGCATAACTGCCAGTACAAACAAAAAGAAACACATACATAAAACTAAAAAGTGCTAGAGCACCTGGGAAGGGTTTGTCACCCCACCAGCTTCACCTTTGTTTCCCTCCTTTGGCGAGACTGTCCTGGTCCTTCGAATCTGAGCCGATCCTCGACCTTGGCCATCTGTGAGTGTTATGTCCAGATGATGGACGTATCTGAGGAATAGATGGAAATGTGATGCGAGCCTCTCTTGTTTACTTTGTTGGTTCTTCTCTACTTCCACTAACAACTTGATGATGGTTTCTAACCCGCTGAGTCGACGATGAATTTCTTCCAACATGGGTTTTATCTCTCAGTGGTCATCCTTGTGTGCCTCCTCCCGGTCAGTATTTACCTTTCCTATCAGCATTTTGGTGACCCACGTCATCTCCACCGTTCTGTAATAGAGGGTATCCCTGGGGTGGGTAGCCCCCAAATATTTTATCCAATCAACTTCTTGGGCGATCTCCACCCACTCCTTTCCATTCTGCTCCTCCTTGATCTCCTCCTCCCACTTATTCACTGCTTCCTTCCTTTTCTGCAAGACAGATGTCTAGAACATGTTCGTTGCATCTCATGCAGCCTGCTTGATTCTCATCAATCACCTCGAGATTTCGAGGATATCCTTCCCCTGGGGACTTCTCTTCCTCAAGGTGGTTTTCATACACATCATGCCACTATTCCTACTGGACTCTCTACTATAACCTTTCTCCTAATACCTCACTCTGCGTCTCCCCTTAATCGACCTGAGCTTGGGACTATACCTTTCACCATTATCTAAACCCTTTTGGTTGTATCCCTATTTGCAGTTCCTTTTCTTTTAACGGTTTGTCTTTTGATTCCCTGTACCTCCTACTAATTTTATCCAAAGCTGGTGAGCTCGACCCTTATTATTATCGGTTAAGGCATATTGAGCCATTATGCTACAATCACTTCCCAGACTCTTGCTTCTATCCCTGTTATCTTTGTATCCAGACACTCTAGGTCCCGTACTTGTCTTGGGGTCGGTGACCCTCCCTTGATTACCACCATCTCAAAACCCCCTATCTGGTCATGAATGTCCAGCCTGCTACTTGAACTTGCTCTCACACTATCTTCTCTATCCTTTCTGTTGGTTTGTACTTCCATCAGTCTCCCACTTGCTTCCTATCTTATTCCCACATGATAGTTGGGGGCGAAGTGTTGTGAACATCATATGGCTCCTGGGTCCCACCCTGGGTCGAAGAGCCCCGCATCATCCCCGATGTGACCATCGTCCCTGAAGCTGCCACCATGATCTTGTTTCGCCAAGTGGATGCAATATGATCTGAGTTGACTCCTTGGGATTCAAGACCATACCTCATCCAGCACATATCCCTCGTTGTTCACTCCTTCATTGGCTATCATGTTCGCCATCGCATTAGCCTACCTCTGTATCCATCTTAACTCTATCATGTTCAAGGTTTGCAGGTGCTTCATGATTCTTTTAAGGGAGTGCGCTAGATGGCAATGCCTTAACACCTTTCCAACCTTGGTTCCATACTGAAGTTTTTTCATTGTGTTGATGACCAGTGTCGAATCTCCCTCCACTATGACATTTGTCAGGCCCTCTCTACATAAAATTTCCAGGCCTAGTTCCAGAGCTCCAAACTCTGTCACATTGTTTGTAGAGTTTCCTATGCTCCCAACATACAAGCATATGATGATCCCTCCACTATCTCTTATTACTCCGCCAACTCCTTCCAATCCAAGATTTCCCTTTGATGCCCCGTCAAAATTCAACTTGATGAAACCTGTCAGAGGAGGAACCCGGGTATTGACTCCTACCTGTATCTATAGATCATGGGGCACAGGTATGTTAAGGCTTGTATGATGTTATCTAGTATCTTCTTCCCCTCCACAAATCCTGACTGTTCCTTTGATATCAGAGTGGGGATTAGGAGTTTCAATCTATTAGCTATTACTTTCGAAATTATCTTATACACCAAATTGCAGAAGGCTATCGGTCTATAGCGATCATGGGTTCTAGCTTCATTTTCTTTTGGGATAAGAGTGATCATTGTGGAGTTCATGGATTTCAGGATTGATTCTGAGCATCTAGAGGCCTCCACTATACCATAAATATCATACTTAACCACATCCCAACAAGCTCTAAAAAATTCCACTGTGAATCCATCTGGGCTTGGGGCCTTTCCATTTGGCATCTCCCGGATCACTTGGTCGACTTCTTCCTTTGATATGGGTTTGCATAGGTTTACATTGTGATCCTCAGTCACCAACTTAGGGACATGCCTTACAATCCTATGGATTTCTTTAGTCCAGTCCAAGTTGGGTTCTTTGGCTATCTGCTGGAAATGTTTGACCAGAGTGTTTTCAATGTCCTGGTGGGGCTCTCTCTTTATCCCATCCTGGTCCCGGATATTCAAAATTTTGTTATGAGATCTTCTCGCTATAGTTGATATGTGGAAGAACTTAGTATTTATATCCCCTTCATTAAGCCACTGAACTCTAGAATTTTGTCTCCATAGGGTCTCTTCTTGTTTGCATCTGACTTCCCAGTCCTGGAGTAATTGGTTCTCCTCTTTTTTCCTCTCCTCAGTGTAGCCTTATTGAATGCACTGCTCCTTAATCATTCCCATTATTTCCTCTATAAGTTTTTTATCCTAGTCTATGCTCCCGAAAACCTCTTTGCTCCACTTCTTGAGCTTCTCCTTTATGTGCTTTAGTTTTTTCTAAAGTCGAAACATTTTTTCCCCTTGTTCCTGGATTTCCTCTTTCCACCAAGCTTTGATGTTCTCCTTAAAGGTTGGGTGGTCAATCCAGAACCTCTCAAACCTGAAAGGACCATTCTTTGGTGTTTCCTGAAAGTTTGCCTCTAGACGAACAGACCAATGGTCCAATCCCCCCCACGGGAGGATGCTTCCTTCCAGAACTAAACCTTGTAAGATTATTGATTCTGAGACTAGAAACTTGTCTAGCCTAGTAGCCACCTGGTAGTGTAGATTTATTTTATTGTTCCAGGTAAATTGTCCATTACTAGTCCTAATGTCCACTAGTTTTGTTCTTTCAATGAAAGTTGTTAACTCCTCAGCATCTCTATCCAATCTTCTATTGCCCCATTTTTTTTTAGCCATCTCTTGTCTTGATGCCCAGGTTTCCTATTTATCCATGCATGCATTTGGTTCCTTTCATTTTTTATTCCTCCCTCAAAATGAAGAGGTATTGTATGTGATCCAATTGATCCGTAGGTATATTGTTGACTCCTTACTTTTTCCATTGTTCCAATATATTCGGGAGGTCTATCCCTTCCCTTTCCACGATATCTCTTAGGTCTAGGTCTTCTATTCCAACCTCGCTCGATGTCATTTCAAAATCTCTGTCTACCTCCTACATTGGGATATTTGTATCTATGTCTCCTTCTTCAGTTGATCCCTTGTTGTGTCCGTGATTTCCTTGAGGGTTTTGATTATCTGTAGTCTTATTTTCTTCCTGTTTGTTTGTCTCCCTTTCATTTCTCCTTTTATGTTTCTCCTCTCCCCCTTGTTTTGGGTTTCCCATTCCTTCAAATATATTCCTCGATTTCGGGTTGCTCATTGTGGGGGGGTTTCCTTGTCTTCTATTTCCTCTGCCTTTGTAGTTTGGCCTAACAAAAAATTACTCATCCTGGTGTTGTTTTGAGTTTTCCTGCTCCGTTTTTTTTGTTTAGCGGGCATTCTCTTAGTAGGTTCCTGTGTTCATGACCCCTTCTGCATCGAAACAAGATATGTTCATAGTCAATGCTTTGGATCCATTCCTCATCCCTAAACTCCAGACTTATTGCCTCCAGTAGTGCCCCCGAGACATCCATCTCTATACAAATTCTCGCATAGGATGTATACTTTCCTTTTAATGTTGCATCGAACGCCTTAACATATTTCCTCAGCTTATTTCCTATAGCTTCAAAGGTGGGCGACAACCAGTAATCCAGCGAGAGGGAGTATAGCCTAAGCCATACTGGGATGCATTTAAAAGTCTCCTTTTTTGGGGAGAAGTTTTCCTTCCAAGGTCACATGTATAATCCCGCTGATGCATGGAAATAAGCCCCCCCCTCAAACACATTATCTCTGTCTTCTAAATTCATGAAGACTGTTGTAAAAAATCCTTTAGATCCAAGGTGGATATTTTCTTCTCCACTCGGGTTCCATTGATACTTTATCCAACTACGCAAGGTCTTTTTCGTGGGACACAACCCATAAACTTGCAGATTAGGGCGTGCATCTTCATCTGGTCTCTGAAAAGTTTGGTCTGGGGATATTTTAGAATCTCCTTTGGGATTATTGTTGTTTTTGGTTTGCATGGGTTGTTCCCTCCTCCCCCACTTGGGTTTGTCGCCTCTGTTGTACTTCTTCGATATTTCTTGGTCTCCTCCCCCACTCATTCTTTTTTTCCCTGGCTGTCCTCATTATGTTGCTCTAGCCCCAACCCCGAGGTCCCTATCAATGGGTCCTTAAACCCTATGCCACGTGGGATTTTCCCTCTATCCACCACAACTTGCTTGTAGGAGGGAGTCCTGCTCCATCCCCCTCTAGTTACCATTCTTCTCGCTATTGAAACATGTAACCCTAGAACCAGACCCTAGATTCTTCTGTCAGAGCCTGTTAGATCGCATGTGCATCAAAATAAAGTTTTTTTTATATATATAGAATTTTTTTGTATTCATTCATCCAATGAACCCCCTCATTTAAGTTGACACGCAATAGTCTTTGGAGCCGACTTGCAATCTTCATCATACCAACCATTACCATGTTTTGGAATGGGTTTTATCTTGTCATCTTGAAAGAATGCATCCTTTACATGTACCATAAGTTTAGCCTACTCCTTTTTTTTTGAAACAATGAGACCATGGGTTGTTCTCTATTTCTCTTTCTACCAATTGGGAAAATACAACTACTATTTGATACTTTAGTCTCCCTATAGGATTTCAATTACTATATTTTTTGTTTCAACTTTAGACATTCAATTAAAAGAAAATAAAGCATGCATATGAGGGGATTTTGAAACCTTAATCTCAATCCCAAAGTTCTCCTTCTCATAAATTGTTCTTTCTTGTGCTATTAAATAGTCCACCACACTTGCTTCATGTTCAAAGATTTAATTAGCTATTTTTTAAATTAGTAATTACAAAAGCTTTATTTTATTTCCTAAAACGTTCATAATGTGCCGAGAAAAGTGAGTTGCACTTTATAATGAGCATGGATGAGATGTGCAAATATATTATCAATCAAAATAGAAAAAGAAGTAGAAGTCTATAATGCAAAAAATAAAAATTTTAAAAAGTCAACTATTAACTATTAATTATTATAATGTAAATTATGTACACACATGCTAAGTTTTTCCTTAGCATCTAAAGAATCTAGAGACACTCTACAACTTAGCATGGATGAGATGTGGAAGGTAAACCAAAATGGAAAAAAAAAAAAAGTTGAGGTGTATGATGTAAAATGAAAAAGAAAATAAAAAGCAAAGCATTAATTACCATATATCCATGTGAACTTGATGATTATATATAATCATCTTAAAAAGGTTTAGCTAGTTAGTGCTTGATGCTTCCAACTACCATGAATAACTAATGTCCATACTAATATCTACTATCATTATAGAAATTAAGGGTCCCAACCAATTCATGTTCAATTTAATTTTGTGCGTTGGATATGTGTTGTGAATAATTCCACACTCATTACAATTTTACGAGAGAGATGAATTCTAAGTCATTATACATACCAAAAGCAAGTTATGTCAATTTTTAAGTTGTCTTTAGAGTGCATTTTTTTTAGATCAATTTGATAACATCTTCTCTCACTTCAATACAAATGTCGTTATATAGATGCTTAAGGGATTTTATGTTTCTTATGGCTTTGTTTCGTCCATCTACAAAATCACCAATCAAATATGTTGTAATGTTGTCTTGTAAACATTTAAAAAAACAATGTAATGTAATTAATGATTAAGAAAAATGAAAAATAAAGATATATTTTGTATATGATGGGAATTTCAACCATAATTGTAGAATTGAATTCTAACCACAAGTTCAAATTGAATTCTAAACATGGGTTCAAATATCATCCCTAACCACTTGATCTAGACCCAATTGACACATACATACATAAGATGTTTCTTATTGTGAAGTTTATGTCTTGATGGGGGGTAAAATAATGAAGATGGGTGTCTATTTTGCTTGTTTTATGAGAAAAAAAACTATATTTTCACAAGTTCTTCAACTTTCGGTATACAAAAGTATTTTGTTTTATTCAGAATTTCACTTTACAGTAAAAAAAAACTTGTGAATAATTTTGTTAGTTTTCTACTCACTATTTTTCAAATTATTTTTATTGAGATTTGATATGTCAATTTGGAAATTGTTTCACAGTATGTTCCTTAAAAATGAAAAGAATGATAATGAGTTATGTTTTCCCCCAACAATATATCTATTATTAAAAAAAAAAATTGGCAAACGAAATATAATACAACAATCTACATAGACTATTTTATTATGACTATAATTTTGAATCTAATGGATGAATATTATAATTTCTAGAATTTTTTGAATTTGACCAAGTTGAAAAAGTTGCATATTTTAAACACATGTTTTCCCCCACTGTGTATCTATCTTTATTTTTACTTATAAGTAAAATCTAAAAATACCCTTTTGAAGAGAACAATTGAAGGATTTTGAATATAATTTTTTCTAAATTTTTCACTGTGTATTTATAGAGATATGGATATTTCATTTCACTAAATCATAATGTCACCTGAAAATATTATCCATTGATTTTTTTATAAAATTAAATAAAATTAGATCAAAATAATGAAAATGAAAACAAATTATATCCATAGAAAGTATATTCAATTTGATGCAGACCCCTTCTCCCCTCGGGGTTGCACGACCTCCCGATATAGGATCGTTCACATCAAGGAGTCAGATCAACTCTTCGGTCCTTTATTAGACCCCAATCAATCTACACAAGTCCCCTTTCCTTCAAAGTGTTGGTCCTGGCGAACCTGTCGGCTCTTTCCTAGCCTCTTCGAAGAATTTGAATAATAGATGCTAGCACCCCTCTCTAGGTCCTTTCCTTCATATGACCTCAAGCTATGACCTCACATAACACGTGATTGCAGAGCGACCAAAAGTGGTTTGAGACCACACCACTTTGATCCCCTCAATTCTCCTCCAATCGCCACACGTCCCTTTTGCAATACCGCGGTTTCAATTGCGTCCTGCTCCAAGAATTTTAAATTTTGAGCATGTTCTGGCCCTACAATCCAGTGTGACCATTGATCTTCTAATGTCAGACGATGCCTCTCGATCAATAGATACAATATGTCCTCCCTTTATTCCTTCTCTCCTCCTTTCATGTGCATTCCTAGATCTCCACGATTTGTCGACATGTATCCCCCCTTTCAAATCAATGGCTACGGTTGATTTCTCCCTTCGGGCTTCAGGAGTTTCAACTCTCAACTCTTTGCTTTCTCTAAAATGGCTATCTTCCGAAATGGAATATCTTTTGTCGTGTGTCCTCCTTAATCAATGGCTCTACCTATGCTTCAGAACTCTGGCTCTTTCAACAAGATCAATGGTCTTCAGCCCCCCCTTCTCAATCAATGATCGAGATCTCCATTAGGGTTTTGGCGCTTTCCCCATCTGCTTTCCTCTGGAGTTCTAGATCTGGTGCCACGTGTCCATCTTCAAATCGATGGCTCTTGTCCGCTTCAGGACTTCGGCCTTCAGAATTCTCAAATCTCAACTTCTACACACTCAACTTATCCCGAAGCATCTTATCCGAAGTCCACGATCTAACAACACATGTCCTCCCGCAGATCGATGACTCCCAGCCACTTCGGCTATTCGAGCTTCGATGATTTCAAACTCTCTTCCTTCATTTTTCCCAAAGCTCACAATCCATCGATGTGTGCCCTTTTGGATCTGATGGTCCAGATTCTCTTCGGCTCTTCGGGCTTTGGGAGTTTCAAACTCCTACTCACTCGTTCCTTCCATAGTGATTTTACCGAAAATACATGATCCCTTGACGTGTGTCTCCCCCTTGATCTGACGACCTCTATCCACTTCGGCTCTTTGGGCTTCGGGAGTTTCAACTCCTACGCACTCGTTCCTCCCTGAGTTCCTTCACCCGAAGTCTCATATCTATTGGCACGTGTCCCCTCGCGACCAACGGTTTGGATTTGCTTCGGCTTTCGGCTATTCGGTGATTTCTCTTTCTCCTTGTCTACGAACCTTCGCAGTTGTATATCTTACACCACCTATCCCTCTGGATGATGGATGGTCCCTAAACACTTTGGGACTTTAGCAAGTCTATTCTCCTATGAACACAAAGGATTAAGGCCCGTGCACTTTACCTGGATTGGACGACTGTCGATCCGCTGCGCTCAGATCCCATGGTTGGGATCTATTTCTTCTCCTTGCATGTTCCTCCTTCATCTTGGACCCTGATCTGACGGTCCAGATCTCTTCTGGCAACCAATCTGATGGTTATTGTCGCTCCTCCTCTGGAGCTTCTTTTTTCTCCTGGACTTGGGAAAATTTCTAAGTGTTCAAGGGTTTTGGTCTTTGAGCCTTCTCCTATGAAACCGGTTGAAAGGGAAACAGGTTGAAAGGGTCTCGTCTTTGCTTTTCCTCCTGAGATTTGAAAATGAATATTGTCCTCGACTCAGGCGCACACTTACACTCTGCATGCAAACTTGCACTATTCCTCCTGAGCTTGTGAATCTTGGACTAAGTTTACTTTTGCACGCACTCCTTGCATTGTCTCTCTTGAGACTTTGCTTACTCAAGTTCTAAGGTTTCAGTCCCTTGTCCCTCTTACAAGCCCGACTGCTTGGGTCTTCTCTGCATTTCTGCTAATGCTATCTCTTCTAAGCTTTCAGATTCACTCAGTCTCTTAAGGGTATCGACCCTTCTACTCCCTGTTGCACCTCTTTTGTCACCTAAATGAGAAAAACAGAGGTGCTTACAAGATTAGTTGGGTTAGATAAGAAAGACAACTGTAAAGGAAAAGGGTTAGAGAAAGAAACATAAAACAAAAACTAAGAAATAAACTAAGAAATAAAAGAACAACTAAACTATTGAGCATAAGGACATAAGAACAAAAAACCAATAAGACTCATGTCACCAATGGAAAAGATTATATTAATGAAAGAAAACATCAAGAAGAAAGAGGACTATGGGTCCCTTCTTCCTCTAAGGGAGGGCTCTTGGACCCCCACAACTAAGCTCTTCTTACAACTTTGAATGAAATGGTGAAAGAATCCCAAGCTAATCCACTCAAGAGGTGAGATGGATTGCCCAA
>ML839434.1:2803-13994 GCA_009831015.1 Picea engelmannii | reverse complement strand
TGCAGATTACAATATGCATAAAATCACTTTTAAGAAGGCTAGGGGCCTTCCCCAAATCACAAACAAGCTTACAATGTGTATTTTTTTACACAGGTGCGCAGGTCTCAGAGTAGAGAGAGGCGCACTAAGCGCCTGTGCGCAACCCGAAACAGTCTTTTGGGCGCAGGTGCACAGAACAACACTATGATTTTGGTGCACGTGCGCACGATGCACGACTGTAGGCCAATAAAACCGTGCACAACTGACACACGGCCGTGAAGAAAATTCTGGATGGAATTCTCCCAATTCAACTTTGAATTGGATGATTGGCAGGTCGGCTTGGGCCGGTTAAGGTACCTGCAGGTTAAATAAACCAAAAGAAGAGCTATAAAAACCCAAATGGGGTAGGAAATTGATACCTTTCCCCTGTGGAGTCGCCAATCTGTTGCGCCTCTTTTGTCACCTAAATGAGTAAAACAGAGGTGCTTACAAGATTAGTTGGGTTAGCTAAGCAAGAGAATTGTAAAGGAAAAGGGTTAGAGAAAGAAACATAAAAGAACAACTAAGAAATAAAAGAACCACTAAACTATTGAGCATAAGAAAATAAGAACAAAAAACTAATAAGACTCATGTCACCAATGGCAAGGATTATATTAGTGAAAGAAAACACCGAGAAGAAAGAGGACTATGGGTCCCTTCTTCCTCCAGGGGAGGGCTCTTGGACCCCCACAACTAAGCTCTTCTTACAACTTTGAATGAAATGGTGAAAGAATCCCAAGCTAATCCACTCAAGAGGTGAGATGGATTGCCCAATGTAATGATGCTAGTATACTCTTGATGAGAATAGAGAATTCCCCAAGAGAATAGAAGTAGCATAACCTTGCTAATGAATTCCTTGAAAATGAAGTGCACCCATGGCCTTGTTTTATAGCACCTCTTTGAGGTATTGTGCAACCAACTTGTAGTGTGAAAAGAGCCTATTTAGGGCCATTTTTAGGTCTTTGACCAGCCACCCAGTCGGATTCAGTCGATATTTGGGCGTATCAACTTGGAAGTTGAACCAGAAGTGGGTGGGAGGCCGACCAATCTCATAAATGTGTCATTCTCAGATGTGTGCAGCTTTTAGCGACCACAGTCGTGCATCGTGCGCATGTGTTCTTTTCCTATGTTTCTAGATAGCGCATGTGCGCGCACGCCCTATATAGTCATAGCGCACTTTAATTTTATCACTGGTTGTATAGTTTTGGACCTTTTGGAAATGATTTTGTGGTAATTATGGTCCATGGGTGACCTCATAACTGTTTGACGATGCTAGATTTTTGTAACCATTTGCGGACAAAATTTCAATGATAACACTCCCTTCAAAGGGTTCTTGTGCCCTCTTGGAACCTCTCGCTCAAAGAACACCTTGCTGAGCTTCTTATACAAAGTGTTCAGCAACTCTGTGAGTATATTCCTCTGATACTCCTCTTATTGAACTCGACAAAGAGTTTTCTCCTTATGCACTCTTGCACCTACTCGATGCCCGTCTGGCAGAGCTCTACAGAGTTTTCAGTGACTCTGTCTCTATGTGCTTCCTCTGCACAGTTTCTCCTCTCAGGTATTCAACAACCTTGAGGTCTCCCCTGAGTTGTTCTCACTCTGGTGTGCCCTCCTGGCACATTCTTTTCTAACTCTACAGAGTTCTGATGTGCACTCCTTGCGCTGGATATAGAACTTCCAATGTTCTGTTGTGCACTCTTTGCATAGCCTAAAGAACCCAAAATGGTATTTCTAACTCAATAAAGATAGAGTAATCTATATTCCTACTTTAAATAAAACCTATCACACATATACAGTATACATACGCAGACACAGATAACATTCATCAGATACACATAACCACATAGAAAGTTCATATGCAGGAAAAACTACTTTCTTTCGATTAAGATGAATGTCTGTACAAGCGTTTACAGAAGCCGGACTGCTACCGAGTCCCAGCACTTTCTCTTCCCCTAAAAAGTTTCAACTATCCTCTATGTTTAACAACAACCACCTTTGTGGCATTGTGGCGTACAATATTCCTACTTCTACCAGAAGGTTCCTAGGGTTCCCTTCGACTACTCGTCTACTCGAAGAAAAAAAAACTAACTGCTACTTGATTTTCGTTACATTAAAGTATAGGAGTGAAGCTCCTAGATCACTTGTGATCATTCAACTCTCGATCATTTGATCTTCTTCATTTTTCCAATCAGTTCCAAAAAGATTTTGCAGGAAATGCAAGTGTTTCAAAATCCAGAATGATTCAAAGGCACGCTAAGGCGTTGACTTGTCTCTCCATGTGTGTTTGTTGACAATGCTCCTACATCATACTCCATGGCTGGGAAAATCATGAGCTCCTTCTCATCTCTCCCCCTGCTATGTTGTTGAGATCCTCCAGGGTCCCAACCTGAAATTGGAGTTGTCCACTTGCTCCTCTTCCTTGTTGTTTCTTCTGGCCTGTTGCTCCTGCAGGTCCTCTTCTGTCCCATACTTCTTTGATGACTTATTCTTGTGTTGCTTCCAACATCAATCTCTTTATCTCCTATATTTCTTTGTCCAACTGGTCCACTAGCTAGATTTCCTCTTGTAGTATGCTTTGTTGCATCTTTCTCTCCATAAATTTCCAACTTAACTTGTTGGATAAGATTCCTTTGCATCTTTACCCTTCTCTCCAGGGTCTCCATCTTGTCACACAAATCAACAAGATCCATGTTACTTGTTGCTTCCTCCGCTATTGTAGGTTCACATTCTATAGTTATCTCTTGCTCAGCTTCCTGGCTGAAAAATTTGAGCCATTCCTCTTAATGCTCTTCTCCTCCTATTGTATATCCCAATTCTATAGTTTCCTCATGTTCATATCCTTGCTAATATTTTTGAGCAATTCCACCGAATGCTCTTCTTTCTCCATCTCTTGGGCACATTGGAATGTGGCTCCTTCTCCTTTTTATCAATCTGAACCTTCATATTATATTCATCCCCTGTGGCACTAGTTGGCCACTCTATTGCATACTCTAGTTCTATAGTCTCACCACTGATTTGTTGCTCAGCTTCCGCCTATAACAGATTGACTTCTGTCATCTCCTCTTGTGTCGGTTCAAATCCAACTTCCTCCAACTACTCCCGAGGCTAGTATGCTCCTCCACCTGCTTCCAATTTAATCTGTTGTATATGCCTACTCTACATATTTTTCCTTCTCTCCTGGGCTCCCAATTTCTCATACAACTCAACAAAATCTATGTTCTTTGCTTCCTCTTATGCTATAGGCTCCAGTGCTGCAGTCTTCTCATGTTCATCTCCCGGGATGAAATTCTTGAGCAATTATGTTGAATGCTCTTCTCCTGCAATCTGCATGATTGTCTCCCTTTGCATGACTATATCTTGGAAGTCATTTTTGGTTCTGGATTGTTCAACCAATCCTCCAACATTTTCATCTCTTGCTCCCATTGAGTGAGAAATTCATTTGAATTCTCCTCTTTTTCTGTTGGTTGTCTTACCTCTGTTGCACCTGCATCATAGACATAGTTGGATTTAAAAGCATTTGGCCCCATGGCCTCTTTCTTGAATTCTTTTTGCACCACCTCCTCATGTGCAACACTTGTACTAGCCTCTGTTGGGCTAATTGGCAAGAATTTCTGAATTCCCCCAATGATCAGAACACACCTCAGATCTTCTTCTATCAGCACTCCTTGCTGATATGAACTCTCAGTTGAGTTCATATCTTCTCCCTTTCCCACCTGACAACTTGGGATTTTCTTTCTGCCCACCTGGGAGTCTATGATATCACTTGATCTCTCTCCATTGCCCACCTAGAAACTTGAACTTCCATCACTACCCTCCTGGCAGTATATGAGATCATCCACCGATCTTCTTCCATTGCCCACCTGACAACTTGAAAGTCTGCTTCTACCCCCCTGACATTTTATGAGATCCTTAATTGATCTCTTCTCCTCCTCATCATTGAGGTTCTTCCCAATTTATGGTTCACAGATGTGAATCAACTCCTCCTCTATGCCACTGAGGTTTTCAGTATGCCTCAACCACCTTTTCAATGTCTGTTACTGCCTTTTGGCCAACAAATTTTGAACATACCATTTTTCCTTCCTGTTCAGAGGTCGTTCATACCTCCAGTGTACTTTTTCCTCCTGTTTCATATTCAATATCAGTTGCTCCATCCTTTCTCTTATCTCAATGAGCTCCTTGTCAATTTCTTCTTTACTTTTCTGCTTGTGGTCTACTCCTTGACCATGCTCATGGCCTTCAATAGCGATCTTCCTCTTACCTTAGCCCATCTGGTTGTCTACCATTTGTTGCACGCTTTGCAACAATCTTTATAGAGCATCAATACTCTGTCTCCCTTCACCTAATGTCTATAGGTGAACTTCAGCTTCTAATACCATTTGATGTCATCAGATTATCTCTACTCACCTTTTCACCTTTGCCTACAATCTGCAGACAAAACTCATCTCTTGATACTACTTGATGTAATCAGACTGTCTCATTCATCTCCTTCGCCTTAAATCTACAGATGAAATTTCAGCTCTAATACCACTTGATGCAGACCCCCCTTCTCCCATCGGGGTTGCGTGACCTCTCAGTTTAGGATCGTTCACATCAAGGAGTCGGATCAAATCTTCGAGCCTTTATTAGATCCCAATCAATCTACACAGGTCCCCTTTCCTTCAAAGTGTAGGTCCTGGCAAACCCACCGACTCTTTCTGGCCTCTTCGAAGAATTCGAATAACAGACACTAGCCCCCCTCACTAGGTCCTTTCATTCATATGACCTCGGGCTATGACCTCACGTAACACGTGATTGTGGAG
Source organism: Picea engelmannii (assembly GCA_009831015.1). Taxonomy (NCBI): domain Eukaryota; kingdom Viridiplantae; phylum Streptophyta; class Pinopsida; order Pinales; family Pinaceae; genus Picea; species Picea engelmannii. The sequence continues at coordinate 9,174 of ML839434.1, read as the reverse complement.
CGGCCAAAAGTGGTTTGAGACCACACTGCTTTTCTCACCGCAATTCTCCTCCAATCGCCACGCATCCCTTTTGCAATACTACGGTTTCAATTGTGGCCCACTCTAAGAATTGTAAAGTTCGAGCATGTTCTGGCCCCGCAATCCAACGTGACCATTGATATTCTGATGCCGAATGATGCCTCTCGATCAATGGCTACAATATTTCCTCCCTTTCTTCCTTCTCTCCTCCTTTCATGCGCATTCCCATATCTCCACGATCTGTCGACACGTACCCCCCTTTCAAATCAACGACTATGGTTGATTTCTCCCTTCGGGATTCGGGAGTTTCAACTCTCAACTCTTTGCTTTCTCCGAAATAGTTATCTTCCGAAATGGAAGATATTCTGCCACGTGTCCTCCTCAATCAACGACTCTTCCTCTGCTTCAGAACTCTGTCTCTTTTAACTAGATCAACAGCCTTAGGCCCCCCTTCTCAATCAACGATCAAGATCTCCTTTAGGGTTTCAGTGCTTTCCCCCTCTGCTTTCCTCCAGATTTCTAGATCTAACGCCACATGTCCATCTTCAAATCGACGACTCTCATCCACTTCAGGACTTCGACCTTTGGAATTCTCAAATCTTAACTTCTCCACGCTCTGCCTCTCCCTGACCATTTTACCTAGAGTTCACGATCTAACAACATGTGTCCTCCTGTAGATCGACGACTCCCAACCACTTCGGTTATTCAGGCTTCAGCAATTTCAAACTCTCTTCCTTTGCTTTTCCCAGAGCTCATGATCCATCGACGCCTGTCCTTCTGGATCTGATGATCCAGATTCTCTTTGGCTCTTCAGGCTTTGGGAGTTTCAAACTCCTACGCACTTGTTCCTTGCAGAGTGCTTTTACCCGAAATACATGATCCCTTGAAGCGTGTCTCCCCCTTGATCTGACAACCTCTATCTGCTTCATCTCTTCAAGATTTAGGAGATTCAACTCTTGCACACTCGTTCCTCCCAGAGTGCTTTCACCCGAAGTCTCAGATTCATTGACACGTGTCCCCTCGCGACCAACGGTCTAGATTTGCTTCGGCCTTCAACTATTCAGGGATTTCACTTTCCCCTCATCTACGAACCTATGCAGTTGTAGATCTTATACCACCTGTCCCTCTAGATGATGGGTGGTCCCTTAAGTCTGTTCTCGTATGCACACAAAGGATTAAGGCATGTGCACTTTACCTGGATCGAACGAATGTCGATCCTCTGTGCTCAGATCCTACGGTTGGGATCTATTTCTTCTCCTCGTGCATTCCTTCTTCGTCCTGGACCCTAATCTGACAGTCCAAATCTCTTTCGACTGTCAATATGAAATCTGTTGTCATTTCTCCTCCTAGGCCTCTTTGTTCTCCCGAACTTGGGAAAAATTCTAAGTGTTCAAGGTTTTTGGTCTTTGAGCCTTCTCCTACGAAACTAGTTGAAAGGGTCTCGTCTTTGCTTTTCCTCCTGAATATCGTCCTCGACTCAGGTGCGCACTTATGCTCTGTGTGGAAACTTGCACTATTCCTCCTGAGCTTGTGAATCTTGGACCAATTTCACTTATGCGTGCACTCCTTGCATTGTCTCTCTTGAGATTTTGCTTGCTCAAGTTCTAAGGTTTCAGTCCCTTGTTCCTCTTACGAGCCCGACTGCTTGGGTCTCGTCTGTGTTTCTGCTAATTCCATCTCTTCTAAGATTTCGGATTCACTCAGTCTCTTAAGGGTCTCAACCCTTCTACACCCTTCAAAGGGTTCTTGTGCCCTCTTGGCAACCTCTTGCTCAAAGCACACCTTGTTGAGCTTATTCTACAAAGTGTTTAGCAACTCTATGAGTATATTCCTCTAATACTCCTGTTCTTGAACTCGACCGAGAGTTCTTCTTATGCACTCTTTCACCTGCTCGATGCCCGCTTAGCAGAGCTCTATAGAGTTTTCAGTGACTTTGTCTCTATGTGCTTCCTCTACACAGTTTCTCCTCTCAGGTATTCAACAACCTTGAGGTTTCCCCTGAGTTGTTGTCACTCTGGTGTGCCCTCCTAGCACGTTCTTTTCTAAATCTATAGAGTTATGATGCACACTCCTTGTGCTAGCTATAGAAATTCCAATGTTCTGTTGTGCACTCCATGCACATCCTAGAGAACCCAGAATGATATTTCTAACTCAATAAAGATAGAGGAATCTATCTTCCTACTGTAAATGTAACCTATCACACATATACAGTATATGTACGCACACATAGATAACATTCATCAGATACACATAACCACAAAGAAAGTTCATATGCAGGAAAAACTGCTTTCTTTCTATTAAGATGAATGTATGTACAAGCGTTTATAGAAGTCAGACTGCTATCGAGCCTCAACGCTTTCTCTTCCCTAAAAAGTTTCAACTATCCTCTATGTTTAACAACAACCACCTTTTGGGCGTAAAATATTCCTACTTCTACCAAAAGATTCCTAGGGTTCCCTCCGACTACTCGTCTACTCGAGAAAAAAAACTAACTGCTACTTGATTTTCATTACATTAAAGTCTAGGAGTGAAAATCCCAGATCACTCGTGATCGTTCATCTCCCGAGCGTTTGATCTTCTTCAGTTTTCCAATTAGTTCCAAAAAGATTATGCAAGAAACGACAGTGTTTCAAAATACAGAATGATTCAAAGGCGTGCTAAGGCGCTAAGTTGTCTCTCCATGTGTGCTTGTTGACGATGCTCCTGCATCACAAGTTTGCAAATGCAGGTATCAATTTCCAAACTAAATTATGCATATTTGCAGGAGTCTGCAACCTCCAAAGTTCAAGTAAGCTGGAGGGAATTCTCAGATTTCTGTAAACAATCCCATTCATCATTTTTCAGCTGGAATAATCTTTCGGCCGAAAGATTATTTTCTAACGAAAACCATAACAAATAGACAGATTCCTCGTTTTTCAGCCGAACATTATTGTTTTGTCCGAAAGGTGGGTGAGAGAATTCCGCCAGTTGGAAAAAAAATGAAGGGACACGTCATTTCGTTTCAATTGGCACCAAATATTATAAATTCGCTTTCAAGCAAACTAATTTAACACAATTCACTCGCTCGTTTCATGGTTTTTCATATGTGGAGTCCCTAAGGAAAAGTTTGAATCATTTTTTTCGTTGTTTTGAACAATGTTGTTGATGTTTTGATGCAAAAAAAAAATTATATATTGAAAACTTTGTTGAACATTTTTTCAAGGTGAAGGCTTTGTTGAACATAAAATTCTTGATATTATTTTTTAATAATTTTTGCGACAAAGAAGTTTTTTTGAGACTATTTTGAAATGTCGGTTTTCTTTAAAACTTTTACATATAACTATACTCATGGGAATCAAAAGTTTGCACAAGAGAAAATTTTATCGCACTCAAGACGAAACTCACCATAATGAACAAATGAAAGAGCATTATTGGAAAAAGAAACGAGAACATGAAAATATTGAAGAAAGAAACGATGATGATGTAAATAGAGATTTTCAACAAGAAGAAGTCCAACCAGGTATGCATGTACATATTGTCTATATTAAAAGTGTATAATTCATTTATTTAAATTATTGTTTAAAATATAATTGATTGTAATTTGGATTTGATGTTTTTCAAAAAACATAAATAGATTTTCCTCATAACGTTGATGAAGTCATTGAAACCGAAATTGAAACAGAAGTTGAATCACCTATAGGTATGTACATAAATCAAGATAATATAAGATGAACACTTGTATATAGTTTCTAGTGAATTTATGTTTGGTTTTGTTTTTTAATATAAACTTTAAATTGAAATATACAGAGGAATCTATCAACATTGATGATGAAATATTATAAAATGTTGATACTGACAAATTTGGGAAGAAAAAAGTTAATCATTATATAAGATATCGTGTTACGAATATGTATAGTACTTTTTTCAAAGATGAATCAATAATAGTACAAGCTCAACTTTCACTCTGCCTAATAAAGTCAAGAAATTTAAAAGAAGCTACATCATTATTGTGTATTCGAAAGTTGGCAAAAGATACAAAGGTGAAACATAATGTCTTTGAAAATATAACTAGTGTATTAAAAGCTTTTGGAAAATCTCGAAAAAAAGATGTCAGTGTTGCATGTAGAGTGATACAAACAACAATTGTTTCATTTAGCAATATAAAATATCGTTTGACACAACACATGGCAAAAGCGATGAGAACCTCAAGAAAAACATTGTACAAACATAGAAAATTTTGATTGTAATTGATGAACTTTCTTGTTGGACAGTTATTTCTAGACAACCTTACAAAGATAGACTTGCATAAAATGTTAAAGAATCATCCCGTAATTGTTGGTTGACATAATCTCGTGTTTCACCACATACAAGGGATGTGTTGCAACGAAGAATAGAATGAAAACAATATGAAGAACATCCAAAACATATATTGTCAATGACACAAATAGAATTGTTCAATAAGTTCAAAGAAGAGCACAAAGAAGTTAAAATTTCCATCAATACATTTGTGCAACAAAGACCATGGTTTGTTAGACCCATCATTGTTTGTGACACTTGTTGTCATCATTATCGTGTGGAATTTGAGTTATATTACAACAATTTTCTTGATTTTGGTGAAACTTTATGGCCAAGTTCACCTCCTCCTTCCACATTTCGTGCTTTTATCTCTAAAATTCTATGTGAAAGAGAAGGTGATGAATTATTTTCCAAAAAAAATGTGTTGGTGGAAAGAAATGTGATCATTGTGGAAATCTAAGTTTGTTTCACTCAAAGTATCCTATTGAAGTGAATGATCAATCATTTTCTAATATAACAGTCAATTGGAAGAGATATGAATATATCAGTAACACGACTCCACATTCTTCAAATGTTATTTCCAAAAGGATTGATTTGAAAGTAGATAAAATCTGTGTGATGGATTTTTTGAAGAAGTTTGAGGAAGAAATTTATAAATAAACCAAGAATTCACATAGAGCTCGATGGCAAGACCTACAATTCAAACAATCCCGTGAAGTGTTTCCACTAGGGACAATTTTGTCTGTAGTTGATTTTGCAAAGAATTACACATTCACTACACAAAAAGAAATACAAAGTGAATATTATCATTCTTGTCAAATCACTATATTTTTCCACGTTCTATATAGACATGCTCAATGGAATCTTGATAACATAGAAATCACTAATGAAAATCAACATGTTATTAAAGAATATCACTTTTATTTAAGTGATGATCAAGCACACGATACACATTATGTACAACATTGTTTTGATAAATTTTATGATTCATTGAAAGAACGTGGGATCAGATTCGAACGACATTGGATATGGTTAGATGGATGTGCGATTCAGTTCAAATATTCACGATCATTCTATTGGTTGTGTCATCTTCATAAGAAATCAAACATTACACATTGTTGGAATTTTTTTGAGACTGGTCATGGAAAAGGAGAGCACAACGATGCAGGGGCATGTGTAAAATGAGCACTTTGAAGGTATCAGATGAACCCTCATGCCAATCGATTTGAATCTGTTGATCAAGTTATTGAATGGTGCAAACTAGCACTAAGCCATGAAAACAATTCGTCAAGGGATGTGCGTAGGTGTGTATATATACATGTTACACATGTACACATGCTATTTTTATTCATGTGTTCAAATTTATATGATCTTCAATCATTTTCTTGATAGATTTCAAGTTAACAAGTTCTTGTCTTGTGCATGTTTTTTTGGTATGTTGGAATGCATCACCAATACTACATAAAGGATTTGTGAACACATTACTTCCAACATGATTGAAAAGCTTTTTCATATGAAGAGAATAACTTCATATCAGAACTAGGACCCATTTCCATGTCATTATAAGGGACTATTGATGGCTTAGAAAAAATTTCACTAAATGTAGTACATTTCATAAAATCATCCCCTCTCTATTAATATATCTAGGAATAATATCATTCTACAAATAAAAAATAACACCATTACTAAGGCTTGGTTTGTTGCATTTAGATTTTCATTTTTTTAATTGAATTTGGAGTATATTGAGAATTCAAGGTAGTTTATGACTAACATCCACTTAAGAGGAAATTTCATTAGATTCAATTGATTGGTGAGATCCTCTACCTATGAGGATGAGGAGCACAACCATGATTGAGGAGACATAATAATTGAACCTTTCTAGTTTGAAATTGATAGAGGATATAGAGGAGACATAGGAGAGGATTTGGAGCCCATTGTGAAATATCTATGGCACATAAGAGTCTCAATTTCAATTTTTATTTTTTGAATTTTGATTCCAAAAGTGTCAATTTTATTGCTTCATTCCATACCTCTTTTTCATATGGACATTGTACAAATAAATGGTCTACTAATTCTCC
>ML839433.1:43149-56951 GCA_009831015.1 Picea engelmannii | reverse complement strand
TACCTTGCGACACTGTTTAGGTGGAACAATAGTTGGAACTACCTCTGGTATTCTGTAGAGATGACCCCCCAAAGTAACAGTGACACTACGGGGTCGAGACTCATAAATAGCATGGTGTATCCACATGTATGGTTGGCCCAAGAGGACATCACAGACATCCATTGGGGCAACATCACATAATACCTCATCCTTGAAGGGTTGGATGCCATATGATAATTGACACTGTTGGTTGACACAGAGATCTCGTCCCTAGCGAAGCCACCCGATGTTGTATGGCCGCGGGTGTGGTGTTGTCGACAATCCCAACTGTTTGATGACCTTTTCTGAGATGAGGTTCTTCTGGCTTTCACTATCAGCAATAAAATGTAGTGGGGTCCCCTTCACCCACATCTGTGAATGAAAAAGGCACTCCACCTCTTCAAGATATGTTGGTTCTTCCGATTGAATTGTTGCGGTCGCAACAATAGTAGTGGGGTATGCGTCAATGATCTATCCTTTACCAGTATTTTCATAATTAGATTCTGAATCAGGGTTCAGCTCCTTGTCTTTGATATCGACCACCAATGACTATTTTGAGCGACATTCATCGGTGTTGTGCCAGGGGATTTTGTGTAAATCGCACCATTTTCTGGTGTCCTTCTTTGTCTTCCCGTGACCCTTCTTTTCCTGTGGCTTGGAATGGTTTTCGGGAGACCGTTTGTTAGGGCCATATTTTTTAAACTTTGGCTGTTGTGGATTTGCAGAAATGAACTCTTGTTTGTTTTGGTGCTTAAATTTCTGCTCGATTTTAACAACATATCGATAAGCAACACCGAGTGATGAGATGTCCATAAAATCAATTTCAGTTTGGATGTATCTATGTAGAGCCCCACGGTATTTCATAAAAAAATGTCGTTTAGAGTCTTTGATACCTAGCTTGGTGAGCAAGGTATGGAAGTTATTGGTGAAATCTGAAACTTCTTGGCCCCTCTCTTGTCGTAGTGTAGTCCATCTCATGTACTGGTCCTCATAGTTTCCAACAAGGTAATATTGTTCCTTTACCGCATCCACACAAAAAATACCAAGTGGGCTAAGCCCCATATATTCCAGAATTCTCTATGGAACTTTTCTCCCAGTAAGTTTCCCACCAATTTTTGACACGAGGGAGAGCTTTAAGGAGTGTGAAGGTGATCTTTTCTCTATCGTAAAAATTGTGAACAGAGAAATAACCTTCTAGCAGATTTAACCATTTGTCTAGGGCTTCTGCATCTATCTCTCCTTCAAATACAAGAATATAAAAATTAACTTGTACCTTGAAAGGTGAGGTACTTACAAAGTGGTCCCTTGATGAATATGCGCCTATTGCTATTGGCAGGTGTTGAAGGATGTGGAAAAATTTCTCCATCATTTCTTCCCTCTGTCGTGTGAGAGCTTGCTCAAGCAACATACTGATAAGATCGTCTGCTCCATCGTTTTTATTTTCTTCCGCCATTGAGGGTTTCTTGGGTGTACGAGAGCGATTTTCATCATGAGAGACAAGCTCGAGACCCAACTTTCTATACTCAGACCTCGTCGGGGACATGCACTGAAAAACGATCAAGAGCAGCCTTCTTCGATACCACTAATCTGGATTATTTTCAGCACGAAATGAGAGCAGATATACAATAAAGAAATGCACAGAGGTATTGCAGATATTCAATAATATAACATAAATGTATCAGAGATGAAACCATAAACACAGATATACAGTAATACAAGATTTCTATTAATGAAAGAAATGTATAGAGACTATAAAAGTACAGAGTGAAAGACTCGCTAGAATGGTGACAACTTATCTCTGAGAAGAGATGTGACAGATACTTGCATTTGCAAGAAGATAATTACAATGAGGCTCTGAAGGAATTTTTACAATAAACAGGAATTCCAAAAACCCTAGACATCCAAAAACCTAACCCTGTGAGATGAAGCGCCAAAAGTCATGTGGGCCCTGTTTGGGTAAGTTAGTACATCAACTTCCCCGGGTCGTAACTTTTGCATACAATCTCCGTTTTAGGCGCATGATACCCTGTTGGAAAGGTATCGTTTAGGAGATTCATTTTTAGGGCTCAATAATGCCTTTTTATATCATTGAGAAGATTGATCCTGAAAAAACTTCATTTAGTCCCTCAAAATGGCCCCAGAAGTTAAAAACTGCTAAAAATAGTAAATTACCAAAATTGCCAAAAAAACATTTTTGAGACAGTTGGAAAAGGTGGATGGCCATCAATATCCACGAGGATCAATCCTCCATCCTTAGGAAGAAATGTTCTCCATTGTGTTGAGTTCCCGGGGGAGAGGGAAAAGTATTTGTTGAATTTGCATCTTGATGAGTTGCTTGGCTTGTTAGAGAAGTTGCACTGCTTAGCTTGTTGAAGGTTGTCATGAACATGTGGCTGGAAGGGTTGGACCATTTTATCCAGTCTAGCTACATGAGATGCATGTGTGCAGAAGGAATCTTTTCACTTTGCTACACCCTTTTCGACTTGCTTATGTTGGATAGAAGGTTCTTGGGGAGAGGCTCTAGTGGTTGCAGTGTCTTTTTGTTCCCCTTTTGAATAGATTGTGAAGAAGATTAATTTTTCAGTATGAGATACTACCTTGCGAAACTGTGTAGGTGGAACAATAGTTGGAACTATCTCTGGTATTTTGTAGAGATGACTCCCCAAAGTAACAATGACACTACGGTGTCAAGACTCATAAACAACATGGTGTCTCCACATATATGGTTGGCCGAAGAGGACATCACAGAAATCTAGTGTGGCAACATCACATAATATCTCATCCTTGAAGGGTTGGATGTCGTATGATAATCGACATTGTTGGTTAACACGAAGATCTCATCCCTGGCAAAGCCACTCAATGTTGTATGGATATGGTTGTGGTGTTGTTGATAATCCCAACTGTTTGACAACCTCTGCTGAGATGAGGTTCTTCTGGCTTCTTCTATCAACAATAAAATTCAGTGGAGTCCCCTTTAACCACATCTGTGAATGAAAAAGGTGTTCCCCCTCTTTAGGATCTGTTGGTTTTACTGGTTAAATTGTTGCGGTCATGACAATAACAGTGGGTTCTATGTCAATGATCTTTCCTTTACCAGTATTTTCACAATCAGATTCTGAATCAGGGTTCGGCTCCCTATCTTTGATCTCGACCACCAATGATTGTTTTGAGCGACATTCATTGGTTTTGTGCCAGGTGATTTTGTATACATCGCACCATTTTTTGGTGTCCTTCTTTGTCTTCTCGTGACCCTTCTTTTCTTGTGGCTTGGAATGGTTTTTAGGAGACTATTTTTTATGGCCATCTTTGTCATACTTTTTTTGTTGCAGATTTGCAGACCCAAAATCTCATTTTTTCTAGTGCTTAAATTTTTGCTCGATTTTAACAACATATCGATAAGCAACACCAAGTGATGAGATGTCCAGAAAATAAATTTCAGTTTGGATGTATCTGTGTAGAGCCCCACGGTATTTCATAACCAAATGTCATCCAGAGTCTTTGATACCCAATTTGGTGCACAAGGTATGGAAGGTATTGGTTAACTCCATAACTGCTTGGCCCCTCTCTTACTACAGTGTGGTCGATATCATGTACGGGTCCTCATAGTTGCCAACAATGTAATACTGTTCCTTTACCGCATCCACAAAAAAATCCAAAGTGGGCTCGGCCCCATATATTCTAGACTCCTCTATGGAACTTTGCTCCCAGTAATTTTCCCACCAACGTTTGACATGAGGGAGAGCTTTAAGGAGTGCGAAGGTGAACTTTTCTTTGTCGGAAAAATTGTGAATAGAGAAATAATCTTCTAGCAGATTTAACCATTTGTCTAGGGCTTCTCCATCTATCTGTCCTTCAAATAAAGGAATATCAAAATTAACTTGTACCTTGAAAGGTGAGGTACTTCCAAAGTGGCCGCTTGATGAAGATGCGTCTATTACTATCGGCAGGCGTTGAAAGATGTGGGAAAAATTCTCCATCATTTCGTCCCTTTGTCGTGTGAGAGCTTGCTCAAGCAACATACTGATAGGATTGTCTGCTCCATCATTTTTGTTTTCTTCCGCCATTGAGGGTTTCTTGGTTGTGTGAGAGATATTGTACTCAAGAGAGACAAGATCGAGACCCAAATTTATATACTTGGACCTCGTCGGGGACATGCACTGAAAAATGATCAAGAGAAGCTTGCTCTGATACCACTAATCCGGATTATTTTCGGCATGAAATGAGAGCGGAGATACAATAAATAAATTCATAGAGATATTGTAGATATTCAATAATATAACATAAATGTATCAGAGATGCAACCATACACACATATATACAGTAATACATGATTTCTATTAATGAAAGAAATGTACAGAGACTGTAAAAATACAGAGTGAAAGACGAGTTCTATTAATGAAAGAAATGTACATAAACTGTAAAAATACAGAATGCAAGACTCGCTAGAATGGTGGCATCTTATCTCTGAGAAGAGATGTGACAACTACTCGCATTCAAAAGAAGATGATTACAATGAGGATTTGAAGGAATTTTTACAATAAACAGGACTACCAAAAACCCTAGACATCCAAAAACCTAACCTTGGGAGTTGAAGTGCCAAAAGTCATGTGGGCCTTGTTTGAGTAAGTTAGTACATCAACTTCCCAGGGTCGTAACTTTTGCATACGATCTTCGTTTTAGAAACATGATAGCCCGTTGGAAAGGTATTGTCGAGGAGATTAATGTTAGGGGATTGATCATTCCTTCAACAATAATTGTGAATATCGATCCCAAAATAACTTCATTTAGTCCCTCAAAATGGCCCTGAAAGTTAAAAACTGTTAAAAATAGTAAATTATCAAAATTGCCAGAAAACTTTTTTGAGCCAGTTGGAAAAGGTGGGTGGCCACCGATATCCACCTAGATCAATCCTCCCTCCTTAGGAATAAATGGTATCCATTGTAGTGGTTGCAGTGGTATTGGTGAACTCCAGAACTTCTTTGCCCCTCTCTTGCTGCAGTGTGGTCCATCTCATGTACCGGTCCTCATAGTTGGCAATAGGGTAATACTGTTCCTTTACCGCATCCACAAAAAAATCCCAAGTGCACTCGAACCCATATATTCCAAACTCCTCTATGGAAATTTTCTCCCAGTAAGTTTCCCACCAATGTTTAACATGAGGGATATCTTTAAGGAGTGTGAAGGTGATATTTTCTCTGTCGGAAAAATTGTGAACAGAGAAATAACCTTCTAGCAGATTTAACTATTTGTCTAGGGCTTCTGCATCTATCTATCCTTCAAATACAGGAATATCAAAATTAATTTGTACCTTGAAAGGTGAGGTACTTACAAAGTGGTTGCTTGATGAAGATGTGCATGTTGCTATCGACAGGTGTTGAAGGATGTGGGAAAAATTCTCCATCATTTCTTCCCTCTGTCGCGTGAGAGCTTGCTCAAACAACATACTGATAGGATTGTCTTCTCCATAATTTTTATTTTCTTTCACCATTGAGGGTTTCTTGGGTATGAAAGAGTGATTTTCCTCAAGAGAGACAAGTTTGAGACCCAACTTTCTATACTTGGACCTCGCCGAGGACATGCACTGAAAAATGATCAAGAGCAACCTGCTCTAATACCACTAATCCGGATTATTTTCGGCACGAAATGAGAGCGGAGATACAATAAATAAATGCACAGAGATATCGCATGTATTCAATAATATAACATAAATGTATCAAAGATGCAACCATAAACATAGATATACAGTAATACACAATTTCTATTAATGAAAGAAATGTACAGAGACTGCAAAAATACAAAGTGAAAAACTGTCTATAATGGTGGCAACTTATGTCTGAGAAGAGATGTGAAGGCTACTCACATTCGCAAGAAGATTATTACAATTAGGATCTAAAGGATTTTTTACAATAAAAAGGAATTCCAAAAAACCTAGACATCCAAAAACCTAACCCTAGGAGATGAAGCGCCAAAAGTCACGTGGGCTCCGTTTGGGTAAGTTAGTACATCAACTTATCGGGGTCATAACTTTTGCATACGACCTCCGTTTTAGGTGCATGATAGCCCGTTGGAAAGGTATCATCGAGGAGATTCAGTTTTGGGGCTCAATAATTCCATAAATGATAATTTATAATACCAATCATGAAAAAACTTCATTTAGGCCCTCAAAATGGCCTCGGAAGTTAAAAACTGCTAAAAATAGAAAATTACCAAAATTACCAAAAACGTTTTTTGAACCAGTTGGAAAAGGTGGGTGGCCACTGATATACACCTAGATCAATCCTCCCTCCTTGGGAAGCAATGTTCTCCATTGTGTTGACTTCCCAGGGGAGAGAGAAAAGTGTTTGCTGAATCTGCATCTTGATGAGCTGCTTGGCTTCTTGGAGAAGTTGCGTTGCTTACTTTTTAAAGGTTTTCACGAAAATGTCGTTGGAAGGGTTGGACCTTTTTAGACAGTCTGGCTAAATGATATTCTTGTGTACAGAAGGAAACTTTTCACTTTGCTACACCCTTGTTGACTTGCTTCTATTGGATAGAAGGTTCTCCAGGCGAGGCTGTAGTGGTTGCAATGTCCTTCTGTTCCCCTTTTGAACAGATTGTGAAGAAGTTGAATTTTGCAGTATGAGATACTACCTTGTGGCACTTTTTAGGTGGAACAATAGTTGGAACTACCTTTGGTATTCTGTAGAGATGAACCCCCAAAGTAACAATGACACTACGGGGTCGAGACTCATAAACAACATGGCGTCTCGACATATATGGTTGGGACAATAGGACATCACAAACATCCAGTGGGAAAACATCACATAATACCTCATCCTTGAAGGGTTGGATGTTGTATGATAATAAACATTGGTTGTTCTGGTGCTTAAATTTCTGCTTGATTTTAACAGCATATCGATAAGCAGCACCGAGTGATGAGATGTCCAGAAAATTCATTTCAGTTTGGATGTATCTGTGTAGAGCCCCACGGTATTTCAGAACCAAATGTCATTTAGAGTATTTCATACCCATCTTAGTGCATAAGGTATGGAAGGTATTGGTGAACTCCTGAACTGCTTGGCCCCTCTCTTTCCACAATGTGGTCCATCTCATGTATAGGTCCTCATAGTTGCCAACAGGGTAATATTGTTCCTTTACCGCATCCACAAAAAAATCCCAAGTGGGCTCAGCCCCATATATTCCAGACTTCTCTGTGCAAATTTGATCCCAGCAAGTTTCCCACCAATTTTTTACATGAGGGAGAGCTTTAAGGAGTGCGAAGGTGATTTTTCTCTGTCGAAAAAATTGTGAACAGAGAAATAACCTTCTAGCAGATTTAACCATTTGTCTAGGGATTCTGCATCTATCTGTCCTTCAAATACAGGAATATCAAAATTAACGTGTACCTTGAAAGGTGAGGTAATTCCAAAGTGCCCGATTGATGAAGATGTGCCTGTTGGTATCGGCAGGCATTGAAGGATGTGGGAATCATTCTCCATCATTTTGTCCCTCTGTCGCGTGAAATCTTTCTCAAGCAACATACTAATAGGATCGTCTGCTCCATCGTTTTTCTTTTCTTCTGCCATTGAGGGTTTCTTGGGTGTGGGAGAGTGATTGTCCTCAAGAGAGACAAGCTTAAGACCCAACTTTCTATACTCAGACCTCGTCGGCGACATGCACTGAAAAATGATCAAGAGCAGCCTGCTCTGATACCACTAATCCAGATTATTTTCAGCATGAAATGAGAATGGAGATACAATAAAGAAATTCACAGAGATATTGTAGATATTCAATATATGAAATAAATGTATCAGAGATGCAACCATAAACATAGATATAGAGTAATACATAATTTCTATTAATGAAATAAATGTATAGAGACTGTAAAAATGCAAAGCAAAAGACTTGCTAGAATGGTGGCAACGTATCTCTAAGAAGATATGTGACGACTACTCGCATTCGCAATAAGATGATTACAATGAGGCACTGAAGGTATTTTTACAATAAACAGGATTGCCAAAAACCCTAAACATCCAAAAACCTAACCCTGGGAGATGAAGTGCCAAAAGTCATGTGGGCCCCGTTGTTGGCCCTTGACCAAGTTTTGGGAACACTTGGTCATATTTGACCGTTTTTGGGACTTCGACAGCCTGTCGAAGATGGAGCGCCAGATGAAGAAGAGGTCAACGAATCTCGACCCACTTTCGGGTCCCTTTTAGGTTTTTGGGACAATGTAATGGGAAAGGGATGTCGGCCCGTGGGTTTACCCACGTTTAGGCCCACTTTTGTAATGTATAAATAAACATCTAGGCATCTAGTAAGAGGGGGGGGATTGTATTGTATCTATGTGATATAGGTTAAGTGCCAAGAATGGATCTGTGTGATCAAGATCTTTATTCATTCTGTATAGAATTGAAAAGATTAGTGCAAGTCCATGTGTGAAGATATAGAAGGCTTTGTGCTGAAAGCCAAGGAAGAAGGATCTAGCGAGTTGTGCAGATATTTTGTCCTATGCGAAGTAAAGGTTTCTACAACTTTGTGCTTGTAACTGATTGGACGATGATAATAAGAAGAAGAGTTGGTGGATGTAGCCCCAGGGTGGAGGTGAGCCACGTAAATATGTGTGTTATGCTTTGTGCCTTGACTTGTTGTGCTTATCTCTGCTTTTACCGAAGTGTTTTAATGTATTTAGATGGATATATTTATGCTTTGTGATTATTAGATGTGTATGAATAGTATATATGATATGTAGGAAGATGCTTAGTGCTGAACTACCAGATATAATATGTTTTATTGTTTCTAAGTACTAAGATACCTTAGATATAAGTGAATGTTGTGATGCTTTGTGCTCTCTGCGAACTATAATGATAACTGACTCTTGATAAATGATCGATGCTAAGTGCTCTATAAGCGATATAATCACAGATTTGTGTCCCAACTAAGGTTGCAGACACCTGAGTCTTGCAACCACCCCTGCCCCTACCTCAGGTGAGACTTTATCTGCTTCGCAGGTGTTGTCGAAAGGGCCAGTAGTTAGGATTTTGTTGGTTCACTCTTGTAGTGTTTAACCCTGGGTCTGCCCCTGTGCCAAAAAATGGATCTAGGTATGCTTGATAGATTCTATAGTAGCTTAAAAACAAGGGCTATGATAGATGAAAGAAAGTTTTATATGAGTATATCTAATAAGAATAATGATAGATATGTTATACCTATGCATAGAAAGAATGTTTGGACTAACAAAGGGATGCAAGATCCTAGAAAGAATTGTTTTCAGGATAGCTACCATGATCCTGGTACGCAATACAGAAGAAGTTGGGGAACATTTAAATGAAAGAGAGGGTTAACCCTCTGTTACAGTTGTAGAAGACCAGGGCATCTTGCTAAGGAATGCTCTGGTGGAAGCTCTAGTTGCCTATGTTGCAAAGCTTTGGACCATGAAGTGTTGGATTGCCCCAGAATGATTGCTAAGATTGAAAGAATGAATCTGTATGAAGAAAACCCTAAGCTAGATCCAGAAGAGGAAGAACCCCAACAAGAAACATAGAAGGTATTGATGCAAATGAAAGAGAACCTGAATGACCACCGATATGTTAAACTATCAGAGATTTTCAAAGAAAAATAATGCATTGAAGCAAGAATAGGAGACTTCGACATTGACTCTGTCCTTGATGAAGAAACACCAGTGAAAATTATGCCAGAAAGAACTTGGGAAGATATAGGAAGGCCTGATATGATCTCTTCATTAAGAGGAATAGGGTTATTCAAAGGAAAACTGGTGAACCTATGCAGAAGGCTCACTCAGATATCTGTGAATGTTAATGGAAATTCAACATAAGAAGATTTTGAGGTTATTAAATTCATTGAAGACAACGCCCCATTTACCATGTTACTAGGAAAATCTTGGATTGATAGAGATCAAGCTAGAAAGAAGGAAGAAAAAGAGGTTTTGGAACAAAAGATACAAGAGTTAAAATATTTCATGACCAGAAAGATTGCGCAGTTGATTGAAGAGCAGGAGAACACATCAAAGCTATTTGACACTAGAAGCCTAGATGTCAAAACTGCAAGAATGTTAGAGGACTCATAGAATATTGAAGTATCTGTCTCAGATATAGAAAGAGTATTTCCCCTGAGTCCTAAGAAATAATCTCAGCAGTGCGAAGTGACTATGTCCAAGGAAAATAAGAATCAAAATGGGAAAAGAACCACCGAGATGAAGCTCACGAGGAAGAAGGCTAGAAAGATGAGTAAGAAGAAGGATAAGACTGAAAATTTACAGAATATTCTAGAGGGAGCCTCACAGAAGGAAAACTTTACAAAATTTGAACTTCGCCGAGATATCAGAACAACAACATAGGCCACTTCACCGTGGCGAAGCAATATAGCCATTAGAGGTCGATATACCCGTTCGACTGTCGCTCCGAACGGATCAAAAAGCATTGATGGCTCATCACCAGACCATCGAACTATGCCATAATGGACAGAACATGAATTAATGAGGCTCATACCTGTTGCAAATCAAAACGTTGCTAATATTACCTATTTATCTCATCACACCATGCTCGAAGAACACTTTTTCCAACTGAGAATTTGAAACCCACAAACTAGAAAGTGTATACAGTGATCATCATGCCTTCATTGTTCATTCCTATGTAGTATCTAAGATCATTGTGACCTCGATAATTTACCCCAAGTGCGTATGTACGAAGAGATTAGTGCACTTGAAGAATCTGTGAAGGAAGTACTCGTTGATCTCAGGACCAAGAAAATCATGTCAGAAAGAAGGATGTCTACAGGTGTGCAAGCATCATCAACAAGAGGAGTCCAAGCTTCTCCATTGACTGCTCACAGAGCATGAAATTCCAGTACCATGACAGAGGTAAGAATGAAGCACATAGATGACATTGCGAATGCCAAGCTGATTATGAGCATTCTAGATACCTACCTACCCCCTGTAAGCACCACCATCAACCAAGACAGCGTGCCCAGATATTTTGACTATGCTTTGGTCACGGTGTACCTCCCGAAAGGGATACGCGTAGTTCCAGCCGACCAGGATAAGATCGCAGCGTTGAAGTTCAGTGACTTCAACTTGGGCGATAGGAATGCTTACAGCATGCTCACCCCGCATAAGTATCTGACCAAGAATAAAGGAAAAAATTTGAAGATTATCCCGCAGTCATGGACCCAGAACCTCACACAGTCCACACTTCTCAATGTTATGAAAATCCCTCACTTTGGATGACATCAGGAGGTGAATGCATGTGTAACATTACTATTGCCGTGCTATCACGGAGGTTACTTATGGTTGAACCATCACATCACTATGGATCTGACCTTGATCAATCGGATCACAGGGATGAGAATGCAGAGCCTTGACCCACATAATTTTTACCTTGTAAAAACCTCAGACCGAGCATTAGCATAGAGAATCAAAGAGACTTATGGAAATGTCAAGAAGGGCAGGCAAGGTTACAAGGTAACCTCTATCCAAAACGGTGCAGTGCACCTCGCATGTCAGCTAATCGTAGGCAAGATAGTTCACAAGAACTGGCCCACCCAAGTTACTGGATTCGTAGTTGACCTCGCAGGAAAATGCACGAAGGGACTACAGATGAATTGGACGCAGTACCTTATAAACCAGCTAGAGCTTGATTGCAGAGAAGCGCAATACCAAGGGCATGAGTTCCACTCTAGCTGTCTTCTCATCCTAATCACATTCATTGCATGGGAAATGCCAGAAGGTGCGACCTTTCCCAACATCGAGCCCTTCGAACCTCTGGCCATGAAGTTCTGTACGCTATGGTACTCTAACGATATGAACAAGCAGTGGCAGTCCAATGTCATCTTCCATAATTACTACAACTAGTTGAAACAAGACATCCAGTATGAGCCCCGGATGACCCCGAATACCCTCCATAGTTTTCGACCCTTAATGAAGTTCAACGCGGACCACCACTTCATTTATATAATATCGCACGCTGATGAGAAAAAGCAACAATTGTAGTCATATTACAAGTTGACAGAGGAAGACTTAGAAGAGATCACTAAGGAATGGTAGGTGGACCTCCTTATTCTAGCCAACCCTATAGAGTTGTCTGATGTAGATAGCCCAAAAGCTTCATCAGATACACCCGGACCAAGTAAGATGAAGAATCTTGAAGAGGTTCATGATGTAGACAACACGTCTGTGAGGACTACATCCATTTAACTAGATGAAGGGGGTGATGGTGAAGAGATCGAAGGTGCATAAATTGAACACCAGAAAGATGAAGTGCCACTACCTAGGGATGAAGAGGACTCGTCGAAGAAAAGGAAGGTTTCCCCTCCAAAATATTCCTCCCAGAAGAAACCTAGAACCCCTGTAACCAAGATGTGGACTACCCTCACATTGGATGATTTTAATTTCATCATTGTAGTTGTGAACGATGCTTCACAGGAGGTATTAGAGAAGCAGGAGGCAAAGCAAGAGTAGATCTATAATCGTATAGAGTTTGAACTCCAAGGAGTGTAGCAAGAACTCCAGTCTAGCCACGCAGTCTCCACTGTGCCTCTGACAACAGGAATAGTAGAACCAGGAGATGAGCCAACCCAATTGCACTAGATCGTCGATAAAGTGGAAGCTCACCTTCGATGCGCTTAGGAAGAGACAGTGAAAGCCATCCAGGATTTGACATAGGTACAGGGAGTACTTGTCGAGTAGCGCAGTGCTACCAAATGAGAAAAAATTTCTCTTCAAGCACACAGGGACAAAGATAAAGCAATGCTACAACAGAGCAAGGAGCAGTTGATCGCATAGAAGCTAGAAGTAAAAGAACTAGTTAGCAGAGCACTTCATTCTGTGATCATCATAGAAGTGAAAGATGAAGAATGAATTACGCAGTAGGTGGCATAGCTCGAATAAGTGATCCAACAGCTTCAACAGTGCATCGCAGACCTAGAACTTTGTATTGTGCCCGAGAATCCTCAAGAAAGAAGAGACCTAAGAGAGGCAACTGCTTGCAGCGTAGTTGGAAGAATGAAATCTCTTTCCTTGGAGTGTAAGTAGCTAAGCTCTAGGAGTGATCAGACGTATGAAAACCTCACAGAGAATCCAGAGTTACAAGCATTGGAGTCACAACTCCAAGAAGTGAAGCAACATGCAGATATGTTATAGGCACAACTAAGGCCTTCTCACCAGTTGAGATAATGAAGAGGTTTCCAGAGCAACGCATGGCCCAACATCAGGTACACATGCTTCAGAGTAAAGTGATGGAAGTCTCTCAATGACTTCAACCAGTGCAAGAGAAGGCATGGAAACTGTTCAGTGAATTTGAAAGCCAAGGAGTATAACTTGAACACATTGTGAGTACAACAAAACAACGCCTAGACGAGCTAGTCAGTGATGCACTCATCCAGGAATTCACTGAGCAAGAGCCAATACCATTGCAGTAGGTCAAAGAAGCCCAAGCCAAGCTTGAGGCATTCAAGGCAGAATTTCTTAGACCAAAGTGACTTGGGACAAGTCACAGGTGAGTGTTGGGGGCATATTGGTCCTTGACCATGTTTTCAGAACACTTGGTCATATTTGACCATTTTTGGGACTTCGACAGCCTGTTGAAGATGGAGCGCCAAACGAAGCAGAGATCAAGGAATCTTGGCCCACTTTCGGGTCCCTTTTAGGGGTTTGGGACAATGTAATGGGAAAGGGATGTCAACCCATGGGTTTACCCACATTTAGGCCCACTTTTGTAATGTATAAATAAACATCTAGGCATCTAGTAGGAGGGGGGGGATTGTATTGTATCTATGTGATATAGGCTAAG
>ML839433.1:21922-43049 GCA_009831015.1 Picea engelmannii | reverse complement strand
TACCTTGCGACACTGTTTAGGTGGAACAATAGTTGGAACTACCTCTGGTATTCTGTAGAGATGACCCCCCAAAGTAACAGTGACACTACGGGGTCGAGACTCATAAATAGCATGGTGTATCCACATGTATGGTTGGCCCAAGAGGACATCACAGACATCCATTGGGGCAACATCACATAATACCTCATCCTTGAAGGGTTGGATGCCATATGATAATTGACACTGTTGGTTGACACAGAGATCTCGTCCCTAGCGAAGCCACCCGATGTTGTATGGCCGCGGGTGTGGTGTTGTCGACAATCCCAACTGTTTGATGACCTTTTCTGAGATGAGGTTCTTCTGGCTTTCACTATCAGCAATAAAATGTAGTGGGGTCCCCTTCACCCACATCTGTGAATGAAAAAGGCACTCCACCTCTTCAAGATATGTTGGTTCTTCCGATTGAATTGTTGCGGTCGCAACAATAGTAGTGGGGTATGCGTCAATGATCTATCCTTTACCAGTATTTTCATAATTAGATTCTGAATCAGGGTTCAGCTCCTTGTCTTTGATATCGACCACCAATGACTATTTTGAGCGACATTCATCGGTGTTGTGCCAGGGGATTTTGTGTAAATCGCACCATTTTCTGGTGTCCTTCTTTGTCTTCCCGTGACCCTTCTTTTCCTGTGGCTTGGAATGGTTTTCGGGAGACCGTTTGTTAGGGCCATATTTTTTAAACTTTGGCTGTTGTGGATTTGCAGAAATGAACTCTTGTTTGTTTTGGTGCTTAAATTTCTGCTCGATTTTAACAACATATCGATAAGCAACACCGAGTGATGAGATGTCCATAAAATCAATTTCAGTTTGGATGTATCTATGTAGAGCCCCACGGTATTTCATAAAAAAATGTCGTTTAGAGTCTTTGATACCTAGCTTGGTGAGCAAGGTATGGAAGTTATTGGTGAAATCTGAAACTTCTTGGCCCCTCTCTTGTCGTAGTGTAGTCCATCTCATGTACTGGTCCTCATAGTTTCCAACAAGGTAATATTGTTCCTTTACCGCATCCACACAAAAAATACCAAGTGGGCTAAGCCCCATATATTCCAGAATTCTCTATGGAACTTTTCTCCCAGTAAGTTTCCCACCAATTTTTGACACGAGGGAGAGCTTTAAGGAGTGTGAAGGTGATCTTTTCTCTATCGTAAAAATTGTGAACAGAGAAATAACCTTCTAGCAGATTTAACCATTTGTCTAGGGCTTCTGCATCTATCTCTCCTTCAAATACAAGAATATAAAAATTAACTTGTACCTTGAAAGGTGAGGTACTTACAAAGTGGTCCCTTGATGAATATGCGCCTATTGCTATTGGCAGGTGTTGAAGGATGTGGAAAAATTTCTCCATCATTTCTTCCCTCTGTCGTGTGAGAGCTTGCTCAAGCAACATACTGATAAGATCGTCTGCTCCATCGTTTTTATTTTCTTCCGCCATTGAGGGTTTCTTGGGTGTACGAGAGCGATTTTCATCATGAGAGACAAGCTCGAGACCCAACTTTCTATACTCAGACCTCGTCGGGGACATGCACTGAAAAACGATCAAGAGCAGCCTTCTTCGATACCACTAATCTGGATTATTTTCAGCACGAAATGAGAGCAGATATACAATAAAGAAATGCACAGAGGTATTGCAGATATTCAATAATATAACATAAATGTATCAGAGATGAAACCATAAACACAGATATACAGTAATACAAGATTTCTATTAATGAAAGAAATGTATAGAGACTATAAAAGTACAGAGTGAAAGACTCGCTAGAATGGTGACAACTTATCTCTGAGAAGAGATGTGACAGATACTTGCATTTGCAAGAAGATAATTACAATGAGGCTCTGAAGGAATTTTTACAATAAACAGGAATTCCAAAAACCCTAGACATCCAAAAACCTAACCCTGTGAGATGAAGCGCCAAAAGTCATGTGGGCCCTGTTTGGGTAAGTTAGTACATCAACTTCCCCGGGTCGTAACTTTTGCATACAATCTCCGTTTTAGGCGCATGATACCCTGTTGGAAAGGTATCGTTTAGGAGATTCATTTTTAGGGCTCAATAATGCCTTTTTATATCATTGAGAAGATTGATCCTGAAAAAACTTCATTTAGTCCCTCAAAATGGCCCCAGAAGTTAAAAACTGCTAAAAATAGTAAATTACCAAAATTGCCAAAAAAACATTTTTGAGACAGTTGGAAAAGGTGGATGGCCATCAATATCCACGAGGATCAATCCTCCATCCTTAGGAAGAAATGTTCTCCATTGTGTTGAGTTCCCGGGGGAGAGGGAAAAGTATTTGTTGAATTTGCATCTTGATGAGTTGCTTGGCTTGTTAGAGAAGTTGCACTGCTTAGCTTGTTGAAGGTTGTCATGAACATGTGGCTGGAAGGGTTGGACCATTTTATCCAGTCTAGCTACATGAGATGCATGTGTGCAGAAGGAATCTTTTCACTTTGCTACACCCTTTTCGACTTGCTTATGTTGGATAGAAGGTTCTTGGGGAGAGGCTCTAGTGGTTGCAGTGTCTTTTTGTTCCCCTTTTGAATAGATTGTGAAGAAGATTAATTTTTCAGTATGAGATACTACCTTGCGAAACTGTGTAGGTGGAACAATAGTTGGAACTATCTCTGGTATTTTGTAGAGATGACTCCCCAAAGTAACAATGACACTACGGTGTCAAGACTCATAAACAACATGGTGTCTCCACATATATGGTTGGCCGAAGAGGACATCACAGAAATCTAGTGTGGCAACATCACATAATATCTCATCCTTGAAGGGTTGGATGTCGTATGATAATCGACATTGTTGGTTAACACGAAGATCTCATCCCTGGCAAAGCCACTCAATGTTGTATGGATATGGTTGTGGTGTTGTTGATAATCCCAACTGTTTGACAACCTCTGCTGAGATGAGGTTCTTCTGGCTTCTTCTATCAACAATAAAATTCAGTGGAGTCCCCTTTAACCACATCTGTGAATGAAAAAGGTGTTCCCCCTCTTTAGGATCTGTTGGTTTTACTGGTTAAATTGTTGCGGTCATGACAATAACAGTGGGTTCTATGTCAATGATCTTTCCTTTACCAGTATTTTCACAATCAGATTCTGAATCAGGGTTCGGCTCCCTATCTTTGATCTCGACCACCAATGATTGTTTTGAGCGACATTCATTGGTTTTGTGCCAGGTGATTTTGTATACATCGCACCATTTTTTGGTGTCCTTCTTTGTCTTCTCGTGACCCTTCTTTTCTTGTGGCTTGGAATGGTTTTTAGGAGACTATTTTTTATGGCCATCTTTGTCATACTTTTTTTGTTGCAGATTTGCAGACCCAAAATCTCATTTTTTCTAGTGCTTAAATTTTTGCTCGATTTTAACAACATATCGATAAGCAACACCAAGTGATGAGATGTCCAGAAAATAAATTTCAGTTTGGATGTATCTGTGTAGAGCCCCACGGTATTTCATAACCAAATGTCATCCAGAGTCTTTGATACCCAATTTGGTGCACAAGGTATGGAAGGTATTGGTTAACTCCATAACTGCTTGGCCCCTCTCTTACTACAGTGTGGTCGATATCATGTACGGGTCCTCATAGTTGCCAACAATGTAATACTGTTCCTTTACCGCATCCACAAAAAAATCCAAAGTGGGCTCGGCCCCATATATTCTAGACTCCTCTATGGAACTTTGCTCCCAGTAATTTTCCCACCAACGTTTGACATGAGGGAGAGCTTTAAGGAGTGCGAAGGTGAACTTTTCTTTGTCGGAAAAATTGTGAATAGAGAAATAATCTTCTAGCAGATTTAACCATTTGTCTAGGGCTTCTCCATCTATCTGTCCTTCAAATAAAGGAATATCAAAATTAACTTGTACCTTGAAAGGTGAGGTACTTCCAAAGTGGCCGCTTGATGAAGATGCGTCTATTACTATCGGCAGGCGTTGAAAGATGTGGGAAAAATTCTCCATCATTTCGTCCCTTTGTCGTGTGAGAGCTTGCTCAAGCAACATACTGATAGGATTGTCTGCTCCATCATTTTTGTTTTCTTCCGCCATTGAGGGTTTCTTGGTTGTGTGAGAGATATTGTACTCAAGAGAGACAAGATCGAGACCCAAATTTATATACTTGGACCTCGTCGGGGACATGCACTGAAAAATGATCAAGAGAAGCTTGCTCTGATACCACTAATCCGGATTATTTTCGGCATGAAATGAGAGCGGAGATACAATAAATAAATTCATAGAGATATTGTAGATATTCAATAATATAACATAAATGTATCAGAGATGCAACCATACACACATATATACAGTAATACATGATTTCTATTAATGAAAGAAATGTACAGAGACTGTAAAAATACAGAGTGAAAGACGAGTTCTATTAATGAAAGAAATGTACATAAACTGTAAAAATACAGAATGCAAGACTCGCTAGAATGGTGGCATCTTATCTCTGAGAAGAGATGTGACAACTACTCGCATTCAAAAGAAGATGATTACAATGAGGATTTGAAGGAATTTTTACAATAAACAGGACTACCAAAAACCCTAGACATCCAAAAACCTAACCTTGGGAGTTGAAGTGCCAAAAGTCATGTGGGCCTTGTTTGAGTAAGTTAGTACATCAACTTCCCAGGGTCGTAACTTTTGCATACGATCTTCGTTTTAGAAACATGATAGCCCGTTGGAAAGGTATTGTCGAGGAGATTAATGTTAGGGGATTGATCATTCCTTCAACAATAATTGTGAATATCGATCCCAAAATAACTTCATTTAGTCCCTCAAAATGGCCCTGAAAGTTAAAAACTGTTAAAAATAGTAAATTATCAAAATTGCCAGAAAACTTTTTTGAGCCAGTTGGAAAAGGTGGGTGGCCACCGATATCCACCTAGATCAATCCTCCCTCCTTAGGAATAAATGGTATCCATTGTAGTGGTTGCAGTGGTATTGGTGAACTCCAGAACTTCTTTGCCCCTCTCTTGCTGCAGTGTGGTCCATCTCATGTACCGGTCCTCATAGTTGGCAATAGGGTAATACTGTTCCTTTACCGCATCCACAAAAAAATCCCAAGTGCACTCGAACCCATATATTCCAAACTCCTCTATGGAAATTTTCTCCCAGTAAGTTTCCCACCAATGTTTAACATGAGGGATATCTTTAAGGAGTGTGAAGGTGATATTTTCTCTGTCGGAAAAATTGTGAACAGAGAAATAACCTTCTAGCAGATTTAACTATTTGTCTAGGGCTTCTGCATCTATCTATCCTTCAAATACAGGAATATCAAAATTAATTTGTACCTTGAAAGGTGAGGTACTTACAAAGTGGTTGCTTGATGAAGATGTGCATGTTGCTATCGACAGGTGTTGAAGGATGTGGGAAAAATTCTCCATCATTTCTTCCCTCTGTCGCGTGAGAGCTTGCTCAAACAACATACTGATAGGATTGTCTTCTCCATAATTTTTATTTTCTTTCACCATTGAGGGTTTCTTGGGTATGAAAGAGTGATTTTCCTCAAGAGAGACAAGTTTGAGACCCAACTTTCTATACTTGGACCTCGCCGAGGACATGCACTGAAAAATGATCAAGAGCAACCTGCTCTAATACCACTAATCCGGATTATTTTCGGCACGAAATGAGAGCGGAGATACAATAAATAAATGCACAGAGATATCGCATGTATTCAATAATATAACATAAATGTATCAAAGATGCAACCATAAACATAGATATACAGTAATACACAATTTCTATTAATGAAAGAAATGTACAGAGACTGCAAAAATACAAAGTGAAAAACTGTCTATAATGGTGGCAACTTATGTCTGAGAAGAGATGTGAAGGCTACTCACATTCGCAAGAAGATTATTACAATTAGGATCTAAAGGATTTTTTACAATAAAAAGGAATTCCAAAAAACCTAGACATCCAAAAACCTAACCCTAGGAGATGAAGCGCCAAAAGTCACGTGGGCTCCGTTTGGGTAAGTTAGTACATCAACTTATCGGGGTCATAACTTTTGCATACGACCTCCGTTTTAGGTGCATGATAGCCCGTTGGAAAGGTATCATCGAGGAGATTCAGTTTTGGGGCTCAATAATTCCATAAATGATAATTTATAATACCAATCATGAAAAAACTTCATTTAGGCCCTCAAAATGGCCTCGGAAGTTAAAAACTGCTAAAAATAGAAAATTACCAAAATTACCAAAAACGTTTTTTGAACCAGTTGGAAAAGGTGGGTGGCCACTGATATACACCTAGATCAATCCTCCCTCCTTGGGAAGCAATGTTCTCCATTGTGTTGACTTCCCAGGGGAGAGAGAAAAGTGTTTGCTGAATCTGCATCTTGATGAGCTGCTTGGCTTCTTGGAGAAGTTGCGTTGCTTACTTTTTAAAGGTTTTCACGAAAATGTCGTTGGAAGGGTTGGACCTTTTTAGACAGTCTGGCTAAATGATATTCTTGTGTACAGAAGGAAACTTTTCACTTTGCTACACCCTTGTTGACTTGCTTCTATTGGATAGAAGGTTCTCCAGGCGAGGCTGTAGTGGTTGCAATGTCCTTCTGTTCCCCTTTTGAACAGATTGTGAAGAAGTTGAATTTTGCAGTATGAGATACTACCTTGTGGCACTTTTTAGGTGGAACAATAGTTGGAACTACCTTTGGTATTCTGTAGAGATGAACCCCCAAAGTAACAATGACACTACGGGGTCGAGACTCATAAACAACATGGCGTCTCGACATATATGGTTGGGACAATAGGACATCACAAACATCCAGTGGGAAAACATCACATAATACCTCATCCTTGAAGGGTTGGATGTTGTATGATAATAAACATTGGTTGTTCTGGTGCTTAAATTTCTGCTTGATTTTAACAGCATATCGATAAGCAGCACCGAGTGATGAGATGTCCAGAAAATTCATTTCAGTTTGGATGTATCTGTGTAGAGCCCCACGGTATTTCAGAACCAAATGTCATTTAGAGTATTTCATACCCATCTTAGTGCATAAGGTATGGAAGGTATTGGTGAACTCCTGAACTGCTTGGCCCCTCTCTTTCCACAATGTGGTCCATCTCATGTATAGGTCCTCATAGTTGCCAACAGGGTAATATTGTTCCTTTACCGCATCCACAAAAAAATCCCAAGTGGGCTCAGCCCCATATATTCCAGACTTCTCTGTGCAAATTTGATCCCAGCAAGTTTCCCACCAATTTTTTACATGAGGGAGAGCTTTAAGGAGTGCGAAGGTGATTTTTCTCTGTCGAAAAAATTGTGAACAGAGAAATAACCTTCTAGCAGATTTAACCATTTGTCTAGGGATTCTGCATCTATCTGTCCTTCAAATACAGGAATATCAAAATTAACGTGTACCTTGAAAGGTGAGGTAATTCCAAAGTGCCCGATTGATGAAGATGTGCCTGTTGGTATCGGCAGGCATTGAAGGATGTGGGAATCATTCTCCATCATTTTGTCCCTCTGTCGCGTGAAATCTTTCTCAAGCAACATACTAATAGGATCGTCTGCTCCATCGTTTTTCTTTTCTTCTGCCATTGAGGGTTTCTTGGGTGTGGGAGAGTGATTGTCCTCAAGAGAGACAAGCTTAAGACCCAACTTTCTATACTCAGACCTCGTCGGCGACATGCACTGAAAAATGATCAAGAGCAGCCTGCTCTGATACCACTAATCCAGATTATTTTCAGCATGAAATGAGAATGGAGATACAATAAAGAAATTCACAGAGATATTGTAGATATTCAATATATGAAATAAATGTATCAGAGATGCAACCATAAACATAGATATAGAGTAATACATAATTTCTATTAATGAAATAAATGTATAGAGACTGTAAAAATGCAAAGCAAAAGACTTGCTAGAATGGTGGCAACGTATCTCTAAGAAGATATGTGACGACTACTCGCATTCGCAATAAGATGATTACAATGAGGCACTGAAGGTATTTTTACAATAAACAGGATTGCCAAAAACCCTAAACATCCAAAAACCTAACCCTGGGAGATGAAGTGCCAAAAGTCATGTGGGCCCCGTTGTTGGCCCTTGACCAAGTTTTGGGAACACTTGGTCATATTTGACCGTTTTTGGGACTTCGACAGCCTGTCGAAGATGGAGCGCCAGATGAAGAAGAGGTCAACGAATCTCGACCCACTTTCGGGTCCCTTTTAGGTTTTTGGGACAATGTAATGGGAAAGGGATGTCGGCCCGTGGGTTTACCCACGTTTAGGCCCACTTTTGTAATGTATAAATAAACATCTAGGCATCTAGTAAGAGGGGGGGGATTGTATTGTATCTATGTGATATAGGTTAAGTGCCAAGAATGGATCTGTGTGATCAAGATCTTTATTCATTCTGTATAGAATTGAAAAGATTAGTGCAAGTCCATGTGTGAAGATATAGAAGGCTTTGTGCTGAAAGCCAAGGAAGAAGGATCTAGCGAGTTGTGCAGATATTTTGTCCTATGCGAAGTAAAGGTTTCTACAACTTTGTGCTTGTAACTGATTGGACGATGATAATAAGAAGAAGAGTTGGTGGATGTAGCCCCAGGGTGGAGGTGAGCCACGTAAATATGTGTGTTATGCTTTGTGCCTTGACTTGTTGTGCTTATCTCTGCTTTTACCGAAGTGTTTTAATGTATTTAGATGGATATATTTATGCTTTGTGATTATTAGATGTGTATGAATAGTATATATGATATGTAGGAAGATGCTTAGTGCTGAACTACCAGATATAATATGTTTTATTGTTTCTAAGTACTAAGATACCTTAGATATAAGTGAATGTTGTGATGCTTTGTGCTCTCTGCGAACTATAATGATAACTGACTCTTGATAAATGATCGATGCTAAGTGCTCTATAAGCGATATAATCACAGATTTGTGTCCCAACTAAGGTTGCAGACACCTGAGTCTTGCAACCACCCCTGCCCCTACCTCAGGTGAGACTTTATCTGCTTCGCAGGTGTTGTCGAAAGGGCCAGTAGTTAGGATTTTGTTGGTTCACTCTTGTAGTGTTTAACCCTGGGTCTGCCCCTGTGCCAAAAAATGGATCTAGGTATGCTTGATAGATTCTATAGTAGCTTAAAAACAAGGGCTATGATAGATGAAAGAAAGTTTTATATGAGTATATCTAATAAGAATAATGATAGATATGTTATACCTATGCATAGAAAGAATGTTTGGACTAACAAAGGGATGCAAGATCCTAGAAAGAATTGTTTTCAGGATAGCTACCATGATCCTGGTACGCAATACAGAAGAAGTTGGGGAACATTTAAATGAAAGAGAGGGTTAACCCTCTGTTACAGTTGTAGAAGACCAGGGCATCTTGCTAAGGAATGCTCTGGTGGAAGCTCTAGTTGCCTATGTTGCAAAGCTTTGGACCATGAAGTGTTGGATTGCCCCAGAATGATTGCTAAGATTGAAAGAATGAATCTGTATGAAGAAAACCCTAAGCTAGATCCAGAAGAGGAAGAACCCCAACAAGAAACATAGAAGGTATTGATGCAAATGAAAGAGAACCTGAATGACCACCGATATGTTAAACTATCAGAGATTTTCAAAGAAAAATAATGCATTGAAGCAAGAATAGGAGACTTCGACATTGACTCTGTCCTTGATGAAGAAACACCAGTGAAAATTATGCCAGAAAGAACTTGGGAAGATATAGGAAGGCCTGATATGATCTCTTCATTAAGAGGAATAGGGTTATTCAAAGGAAAACTGGTGAACCTATGCAGAAGGCTCACTCAGATATCTGTGAATGTTAATGGAAATTCAACATAAGAAGATTTTGAGGTTATTAAATTCATTGAAGACAACGCCCCATTTACCATGTTACTAGGAAAATCTTGGATTGATAGAGATCAAGCTAGAAAGAAGGAAGAAAAAGAGGTTTTGGAACAAAAGATACAAGAGTTAAAATATTTCATGACCAGAAAGATTGCGCAGTTGATTGAAGAGCAGGAGAACACATCAAAGCTATTTGACACTAGAAGCCTAGATGTCAAAACTGCAAGAATGTTAGAGGACTCATAGAATATTGAAGTATCTGTCTCAGATATAGAAAGAGTATTTCCCCTGAGTCCTAAGAAATAATCTCAGCAGTGCGAAGTGACTATGTCCAAGGAAAATAAGAATCAAAATGGGAAAAGAACCACCGAGATGAAGCTCACGAGGAAGAAGGCTAGAAAGATGAGTAAGAAGAAGGATAAGACTGAAAATTTACAGAATATTCTAGAGGGAGCCTCACAGAAGGAAAACTTTACAAAATTTGAACTTCGCCGAGATATCAGAACAACAACATAGGCCACTTCACCGTGGCGAAGCAATATAGCCATTAGAGGTCGATATACCCGTTCGACTGTCGCTCCGAACGGATCAAAAAGCATTGATGGCTCATCACCAGACCATCGAACTATGCCATAATGGACAGAACATGAATTAATGAGGCTCATACCTGTTGCAAATCAAAACGTTGCTAATATTACCTATTTATCTCATCACACCATGCTCGAAGAACACTTTTTCCAACTGAGAATTTGAAACCCACAAACTAGAAAGTGTATACAGTGATCATCATGCCTTCATTGTTCATTCCTATGTAGTATCTAAGATCATTGTGACCTCGATAATTTACCCCAAGTGCGTATGTACGAAGAGATTAGTGCACTTGAAGAATCTGTGAAGGAAGTACTCGTTGATCTCAGGACCAAGAAAATCATGTCAGAAAGAAGGATGTCTACAGGTGTGCAAGCATCATCAACAAGAGGAGTCCAAGCTTCTCCATTGACTGCTCACAGAGCATGAAATTCCAGTACCATGACAGAGGTAAGAATGAAGCACATAGATGACATTGCGAATGCCAAGCTGATTATGAGCATTCTAGATACCTACCTACCCCCTGTAAGCACCACCATCAACCAAGACAGCGTGCCCAGATATTTTGACTATGCTTTGGTCACGGTGTACCTCCCGAAAGGGATACGCGTAGTTCCAGCCGACCAGGATAAGATCGCAGCGTTGAAGTTCAGTGACTTCAACTTGGGCGATAGGAATGCTTACAGCATGCTCACCCCGCATAAGTATCTGACCAAGAATAAAGGAAAAAATTTGAAGATTATCCCGCAGTCATGGACCCAGAACCTCACACAGTCCACACTTCTCAATGTTATGAAAATCCCTCACTTTGGATGACATCAGGAGGTGAATGCATGTGTAACATTACTATTGCCGTGCTATCACGGAGGTTACTTATGGTTGAACCATCACATCACTATGGATCTGACCTTGATCAATCGGATCACAGGGATGAGAATGCAGAGCCTTGACCCACATAATTTTTACCTTGTAAAAACCTCAGACCGAGCATTAGCATAGAGAATCAAAGAGACTTATGGAAATGTCAAGAAGGGCAGGCAAGGTTACAAGGTAACCTCTATCCAAAACGGTGCAGTGCACCTCGCATGTCAGCTAATCGTAGGCAAGATAGTTCACAAGAACTGGCCCACCCAAGTTACTGGATTCGTAGTTGACCTCGCAGGAAAATGCACGAAGGGACTACAGATGAATTGGACGCAGTACCTTATAAACCAGCTAGAGCTTGATTGCAGAGAAGCGCAATACCAAGGGCATGAGTTCCACTCTAGCTGTCTTCTCATCCTAATCACATTCATTGCATGGGAAATGCCAGAAGGTGCGACCTTTCCCAACATCGAGCCCTTCGAACCTCTGGCCATGAAGTTCTGTACGCTATGGTACTCTAACGATATGAACAAGCAGTGGCAGTCCAATGTCATCTTCCATAATTACTACAACTAGTTGAAACAAGACATCCAGTATGAGCCCCGGATGACCCCGAATACCCTCCATAGTTTTTGACCCTTAATGAAGTTCAGCGCGGACCACCACTTCATTTATATAATATCGCACGCTGATGAGAAAAAGCAACAATTGTAGTCATATTACAAGTTGACAGAGGAAGACTTAGAAGAGATCACTAAGGAATGGTAGGTGGACCTCCTTATTCTAGCCAACCCTACAGAGTTGTCTGATGTAGATAGCCCAGAAGCTGCATCAGATACACCCGGACCAAGTAAGATGAAGAATCTTGAAGAGGTTCATGATGTAGACAACACATCTGTGAGGACTACATCCATTTAACTAGATGAAGGGGGTGATGGTGAAGAGATCGAAGGTGCATAAATTGAACACCAGAAAGATGAAGTGCCACCGCGTAGGGACGAAGAGGACTCGTCGAAGAAAAGGAAGGTTTCCCCTCCAAAATATTCCTCCCAGAAGAAACCTAGAACCCCTGTAACCAAGATGTGGACTACCCTCACATTGGATAATTTTAATTTCATCATTGTAGTTGTGAACGATGCTTCACAGGAGGTATTAGAGAAGCAGGAGGCAAAGCAAGAGTAGATCTATAGCAAGAACTCCAGTCTAGCCACGCAATCTCCACTGTGCCTCTGACAGCAGGAATAGTAGAACCAGGAGATGAGCCAACCCAATTGCACTAGATCGTCGATAAAGTGGAAGCTCGCCTTCGATGCACTTAGGAAGAGACAGTGAAAGCCATCCAGGATTTGACATAGGTACAGGGAGTACTTGTCGAGTAGCGCAGTGCTACCAAATGAGAAAAAATTTCTCTTCAAGCACACAGGGACAAAGATAAAGCAGTGCTACAACAGAGCAAGGAGCAGTTGATCGCAGAGAATCTAGAAGTAAAAGAACTAGTTAGCAGAGCACTTCATTCTGTGATCATCATAGAAGTGAAAGATGAAGAATGAATTACGCAGCAGGTGGCATAGCTCGAATAAGTGATCCAACAGCTTCAACAGTGCATCGCAGACCTAGAACTTTGTATTGTGCCCGAGAATCCTCAAGAAAGCAGAGACCTAAGAGAGGCAACTGCTTGCAGCGTAGTTGGAAGAATGAAATCTCTTTCCTTGGAGTGTAAGTAGCTAAGCTCTAGGAGTGATCAGACGTATGAAAACCTCACAGAGAATCCAGAGTTACAAGCATTGGAGTCACAGCTCCAAGAAGCGAAGCAACATGAAGATATGTTATAGGCACAACTAAGGCCTTCTCACCAGTTGAGATAGAGGTTTCCAGAGCAACGCATGGCCCAACAACAGGTACACATTCTTCAGAGTAAAGTGATGGAAGTCTCTCAATGACTTCAACCAGTGCAAGAGAAGGCATGGAAACTGTTCAGTGAAGTTGAAAGCCAAGGAGTATAACTTGAA
The DNA here is from genome assembly GCA_009831015.1 of Picea engelmannii. Classification (NCBI taxonomy): domain Eukaryota; kingdom Viridiplantae; phylum Streptophyta; class Pinopsida; order Pinales; family Pinaceae; genus Picea; species Picea engelmannii. Next base: position 29,750 of record ML839433.1, on the reverse strand, counting down.
CACATTGTGAGTACAACAAAACAACGCCTAGACGAGCTAGTCAGTGATGCACTCATCCAGGAATTCACTGAGCAAGAGCCAGTACCATTGCAGTAGGTCAAAGAAGCCCAAGCCAAGCTTGAGGCATTCGAGGCGGAATTTATTAGACCAAAGTGACTTGGGACAAGTCACAGGTGAGTGTTGGGGGCATATTGGTCCTTGACCATGTTTTCAGAACACTTGGTCACATTTGACCATTTTTGGGACTTCGACAGCCTGTTGAAGATGGAGCGCCAAACGAAGCAGACATCAAGGAATCTTGGCCCACTTTCGGGTCCCTTTTAGGGTTTGGGACAATGTAATGGGAAAGGGATGTCAACCCATGGGTTTACCCACATTTAGGCCCACTTTTGTAATGTATAAATAAACATCTAGGCATCTAGTAGGAGGGGGGGGATTGTATTGTATCTATGTGATATAGGCTAAGTTCCAAGAAGGGATCTGTGTTATCGAGAGCTTTGTGCATTCTATATAGACTTGCAGAGCTTAGTGCAAGACACTGTGTGAAGATATAGAATGATTTGTGGTGAAAGGAAAGGAAGAAAGATCTAGCGGGCTGTGCAGATATTTCGTCCTGTGTAAAGTAAGGGTTTCTACAACTTTATGCTTGTAACCGATTGGCCGACGATAATAAGAAGAATATTTTGTGGATATAGCCCCAGGGTGGGGGTGAAGCACGTAAATCTGTGTGTTATTCTTTGTGCCTTGACTTGTTGTGATTATCTATGCTTTTACCGAAATGATTTAATGTATTTAGATGGATATATTTATGCTTTGTGCTTATTAGATGTGTATGAATAGTAGATATGATATGTAGGAAGATGCTTAGTGATCAACTACCGGATCTAATCTATTTTACTATTGCTAAGTACTAAGATACCTTAGATCTAAGTGAACGTTGCGATGCTCTGTGCTATCTGCGAAGTATAATGAGAACTGACTCTTGATAAATGATCGATGCTAAGTGCTCTATAAGCGATATAATCACAAATATGTGTCCCAGCTAAGGTTGTAGACACCTGAGTCTTGCAACCACCCCTGCCCCTACCTCGGGTGAGACTTCATCTGCTTCGCAGGTGTTACCAAAATGGTCAGTACTTAGGGTTTTGTTGGTGCGCTCTTGTAGCGTTGAACCCTGGGTCTGCCCCTATGCCAACACTCGTTTGGGTAAGTTAGTACATAAACTTCCCGGGGTCATAACATTTGCATATGATCTCCGTTTTAGGCACATGATAGCCTATTGGAAAGGTATCATCGCTGAGATTCATTTTGGGGGCTCAATCATGCCTTCGACTATCATTGAGAAGTTGGATCCTGAAAAAACTTCATTTAGGCCCTCAAAATGGCCCCGGAAGTTAAAAAATACTAAAAATAGTAAATTACCAAAATTGCCAGAAAACGTTTTTGATCCAGTTGGAAAAGGTGGGTGGCCACCAATATCCACATGGATCAATCCTCCCTCCTTAAGAGGCAATGGTATCCATTGCGTTGAGTGCCCGAGGGAGATGGAAAAGCATTTGTTGAATCTGCATCTTGATGAGCTGCTTGGATTGTTGGAGAATTTGCGCTGCTTAGCTTCTTGAAGGTTGTCACGAACATGTGGCTGGAAGGGTTGGACCTTTTTAGCGAGTCTGTCTACATAAGATGCCTGTGTGCAGAAGGAATATTTGCACTTTGCTACGCCCTTGTCTACTTTCTTCTGTTGGATAGAAGGTTCTTGGGGTGAGGCTATAGTGGTTGCAGTGTCATTCTATTTCCCTTTCGAACATATTGTGAAGAAGATGAATTTTGTAGTATGAGATACTACCTTGCGACACTATTTAGGTGGAACAATAGTTGGAACTACCTCCGGTATTCTGTAGGGATGACCCTCCAAAGTAACAATGACACTACAGGGTTGAGACTCATAAATAACATGGTGTCTCCACATCTATGGTTGGCCCAAGAGGACATCACAGACATCCAGTGGGGAAACATCACATAATACCTCATTCTTGAAGGGTTGGATGTCATATGATAATCGACACTCTTGGCTGACATGGAGATCTCATCCCTGGTGAAGCCACCCGATGTTGTATGGTTGTGGGTGTGGTGTTGTCGACAATCCCAATTGTTTAATGACATCTGCTAAGATGAGGTTCTTATGGCTTTCTCTATCAACAATAAAATGTAGTGTGGTCCCCTTCACCCACATATGTGAATGAAAAAGGTGCTCCACCTCTTCAGGATCTATTGGTTCTTCTAGTTGAATTGTTGCAGTCATGAAAATAGTAGTGGGGTCTGCGTCAATGATCTGTCCTTTACCAGTATTTTCAGAATCAAATTTTGAATCAGGGTTTGGCTCCTTGTCTTTGATCTCGACCTCCAATGATTGTTTTGAGCAACATTCATCGATGTTGTGCCAGGGGATTTTGTGGAAATCACACCATTTTCTAGTGTCCTTCTTTGTCTTCCCGCGACCTTTCTTTTCCTGTGGCTTGGAATGGTTTTCGGGAGACCATTTGTTAGGGCCATATTTTTTATACTTTGGTTGTTTCGTATTTGTAGACCTGAACTCTCATTTGTTTTGGTGCTTAAATTTATGCTCGATTTTAACAGCATATCGATAAGCAACACTGAGTGATGAGATGTCCAGAAAATCAATTTTAGTTTGGATGTATCTGTGTATAGCCCCACGGTATTTCAGAACCAAATTTCGTTCAGAGTCTTTGATACCCAGCTTGGTGCGCAAGGTATGGAAGGTATTGGTGAACTCTGAAACTGCTTGGCCAATCTCTTGTCATAGTGTGGTCCATCTCATGTACTGGTCCTCATAGTTGCCAACATGGTAATACTATTCCTTTACTTCATCCACAAAAAAATCCCAAGTGGGCTCGACCCCATATATTCCAGACTCGTCTGTGGAAATTTTCTCCTAGTAAATTTCCCACCAATTTTTGACATGAGGGAGAGATTTAAGGAGTGAGAAGGTGATCTTTTCTCTGTCATAACAATTGTGAACAGAAAAATAACCTTCTAGCAGATTTAACCATTTGTCTAGGGCTTCTGCATCTATCTGTCCTTCAAATATAGGAATATCAAAATTAACTTGTACCTTGAAAGGTGAGGTACTTCCAAAGTGGCCGCTTGATGAAGATGAGCTTGTTGCTATTGGCAGGTGTTGAAGGATGTGGGAAAAATTCTCCATCATTTCTTCCCTCTGTCGCGTGAGAGCTTGCTCAAGAAACATACTGATAGGATCGTCTGCTCCATCGTTTTTCTTTTCTTTTGCCATTGAGGGTTTCTTAGGTGTGCGAGAGTGATTATCCTCAAGAGATACAATATTGAGACCCAAATTTCTATACTCAGACCTCGTCGGGGACATGCACTGAAAAATGATCAAGAGCATCCTGCTCTGATACCACTAATCCAAATTATTTTTGGCACGAAATGAGAGCGGAGATACAATAAAGAAATGCAGAGAGGTATCACATATATTCAATAATATAACATAAATGTATTAGAGATGAAACCATAAACATAGATATACAGTAATACATGATTTCTATTAATGAAAGAAATGTATAGAGACTGTAAAAATACAGAGTGAAAGACTTGCTAGAATGGTGGCATCTTATCTCTGAGAAGAGATGTGACGGCTACTTGCATTCAAAAGAAGATGATTACAATGAGGATATGAAGGCATTTTTACAATAAACATGAATTCCAAAAACCCTAGACATCCAAAAACCTAACCCTGGGAGATGACGTGCCAAAAGTCATGTGGGTCCTGTTTGGGTAAGTTAGTACATCAACTTCCAGGGGCCGTAACTTTTGCATACGATCTCCGTTTTAGGCACATGATATCCCGTTGGAAAGGTATCATCGAGGAGATTCATTTTGAGGGCTCAATCATTCATTTTCCCATAATTGAGAAGCTATATCCAGAAAAAAAATTCATTTAGGCCCTCAAAATGGTCCTGGAAGTTAAAAACTACTAAAAATAGTAAATTACCAAAATTGCCAGAAAACTTTTTTGAGACTGTTGGAAAAGGTGGGTTGCCACCGATATCCACCTGGATCAATCCTCCTTCCTTAGGAATAAATTTTTTCCATTGCGTTGAGTGCCCGGGGGAGAGGGAAAAGCATTTGTTGACTCTGCATCTTGATGAGTTGCTTGGCTTGTTGGAGAATTTGCACTGCTTAGCTTGTTGAAGGTTGTCATGAACATGTGGCTAAAAGGGTTGGACCTTTTTAGCCAGTCTGGATACATGAGATGCATGTGAGCAGAAGGAATATTTTCACTTTTCTACACCTTTTTCGACTTTCTTTTGTTGGATAGAAGGTTCTTGGGGCGAGGCTCTAGTTTTTGCAGTGACCTTATGTTCCCCTTTTGAACAAATTGTGAAGAAGCTGAATTTTGCAGTATGAGATACTACCTTGCAGAACTATTTAGGTGGAACAATAGTTGGAACTATCTCTGGTATTATGTAGAGATGACCCCCCAGAGTAACAATGACACTATGGTGTCGAGACTCATAAATATCATGGCATCTCCACATATATGGTTGGCCTAAGAGGACATCACAGACATCAAGTGGGGCAACATCACATAATGCCTCATCCTTGAAGGGTTGGATGCCATATGATAATCGAAACTATTGGCTGACACGAAGATCTTGGCCTTGGCGAAGCCACCCAATGTTGTATGGATGTGGGTGTGGTTTTATCGACAATCCCAACTGTTTGACAACCTATGCTGAGATGATTTTCTTCTGGCTTCTTCTATTAACAATAAAATGCAGTAGGGTCCCCTTCAACCACATTTGCGAATGAAAAAGGTGCTCCACCTCTTCAGGATCTTTTTGTTTTTCTGGTTAAATTGTTGCGGTCATGACAATAGCAGTGGGGTTTATGTCAATGATATGTCCTTTACCAGTATTTTCATAATCATATTTTGAATCAGGGTTTGGCTCCCTATCTTTGATATTGGACACCAATGACTATTTTTAGCAACATTCATCGATGTGCCAAGGGATTTTGTGGAAATCGCACCATTTTCCGGTGTCCTTCTTTTTCTTCCCGTGACCCTTCTTTTCCTGTGGCTTGGAATGGTTTTCGGGAGACTGTTTGTTATGGCCGTCTTTGTCATACTTAGTTTGTTGCAGATTTGCAGACCGAAAATCTCATATTTTTCTAGTGCTTAAATTTTTGCTTGATTTTAACAGCATATCGATAAGCAGCACCGAGTGATGAGATGTCTAGAAAATCCATTTCAGTTTGGATGCATCTGTGTAGAGCTCCACGGTATTTCATATCCAAATGTCATTCAGAGTCTTTGATATCCAAATTGCTGCACAAGGTATGGAAGGTATTGGTTAACTCCAGAACTTCTTGGCCCCTCTCTTGCCACAGTGTGGTCCATATAATGTATTGGTCCTCATAGTTGCCAACAGTGTAATATTGTTCCTTTACTGCATCCGCACAAAAAAATCCCAAGTGGGCTCGACCCCATATATTCCAGACTCTTCTATGGAACTATGCTCCCAGTATGTTTCCCACCAATGTTTGACATGAGGGAGAGCTTTAAGGAGTGTGAAGGTGATCTTTTCTCTGTCGAAAAAATTGTGAAAAGAAAAATAATCTTCTAGCAGATTTAACCATTTGTCTAGGGCTTCTGCATCTATCTGTCCTTCAAATAAAGAAATTTCAAAATTAACTTGTACCTTGAAAAGTGGGGTACTTCCAAAGTGGTCGCTTGATGAAGATGCACATGTTTCTATCGACAGGCGTTGAAGGATGTAGGAAAAATTCTCCATCATTTCATCCCTTTGTCGTGTGAGAGCTTGCTCAAGCAACATATTGATAGGATTGTCTGCTCCATAATTTTTGTTTTCTTCCACCATTGAGGGTTTCTTGGTTGTGCGAGAGTGATTGTACTCAACAGAGACAAGCTCAAGACTCAACTTTCTATACTCGGACCTTGTCGGAGACATGCACTAAAAAACGATCAAGAGCAGCTTGCTTTGATACCACTAATCTGGATTATTTTCGGCATGAAATGAGAGCGGAGATACAATAAATAAATGCACAGAGATATTGTAGATATTCAATAATATAACATAAATGTATCAGAGATGCAACCATAAACACAGATATATAGTAATACATGATTTCTATTAATGAAAGAAATGTACAAAGACTATAAAAATATAGAGTGAAAGACTCGCTAGAATGGTGGCAACTTATCTCTGAGAAGAGATGTGACGGCTACTCGCATTCACAAGAAGATGATTAAAATGAGGCTCTGAAGGCATTTTTACAATAAATAGGATTTCCAAAAACCCTAGACATTAAAAAACCTAAACCTGGGAGCTGAAGCGCCAAAAGTCATGTGGGCCCCGTTTCGGTAAGTTAGTACATCAACTTCTCGGGGTCGTAACTTCTGCATACGATCTCCGTTTTAGGAACATGATAGCCCGTTGGAAAGGTATCATCGAGGAGATTAATGTTGGGGGATTAATAATTCTTTCAGAAATCATTGAGAAGATAGATCCTAAAAAAACTTCATTTAGGCCCTCAGAATGTCCCCGAAAGTTAAAAACTGTTAAAAATAGTAAATTACCAAAATTGCCAGAAAATATTTTTGAGCCAGTTGGAAAAGGTGGGTGGCCACCGATATCCACCTGGATCAATCCTTCATCCTTAGGAATCAGTGGTCTCCATTTTGTTGAGTGCCCGAGGGAGAGGGAAAAGCATTTGTTGAATCTGCATCTTGAAAGTACCCCAAGGACAAATAAAAGTCGTTTTATGTTGGTCCTCAGGTGTGATATTGATTTGATTATAGCCGGAAAATCCATCCATGAGGGAAAAGATTTCACTATCGGCACAGTCATTGACGATTTGGTCAACGAAAGGGGTTGGAAAATTGTCCTTGGGACAAGCTTTGTTGATATCCCAATAATCAACACAAACGTGAATACTACCACCCTTTTTATCAATCAGTACGGGGTTGGAAACCCATTCTGTCAAGGCCACGGGGTAAATGAAACTGGCTTTAAGAAGTTTTTCAACTTCGAGTTTAATAGTTGCCGCTTTACGTGGATGGACAGGACGGAGGCGCTGCCGGACTAGTTTAGCTCTGGGGTATGTCTTAATCTCATGAACAACGATAGCAGGGTCAATACCCGACATCTCTTCGTAACTCCACGCAAAAATATCACGGAATTCTTTGAACAAGGAAGTATAAGTGACAATTTCGTCGGGAGAACACGAAGCTCCAATATGAACGTTCTTGACGATCCCAGGTTTCACTGAAATATCTATGGGCATCGTGGGTGAAATGTTACTGAGGTTCCCTTCTACAAACACATCTCGTGGACATTGGGAAATCGTGGAGATAACAAAAACGGTCGACGGAGTCGAGATCCACTGATAATTCTCAAGAGTCTGTTGTTCCAGAAACAAGATGGAATGGTGATGCCCATCGTCCCAAGGGGTGTCTTCCATGACGGACATGATCATCTCGTCAGTGGGAAAGATGACACAGAAAGGATCAGGAGACAACTTGTCAAAAGAAGAAGTAGAAGGTGATGTCGATGGAATGGCTTGATAAGCGGACTCAACCGGACTTAACGGCATAACGTTGCTGAAACGAACATGATCTCCGAGATCAGGGACTACCCAAGGGTCAACAGACACTGGAAGTTCATGAGGTACAGTAGAGATCATATTAATAGAAGCAATAAACGGGCGTGGAAGATCGGGTGGTGGTGGTATGGGGAAAGTACCCATAAGTGAAGAATCTTTT
>ML839432.1:48325-58454 GCA_009831015.1 Picea engelmannii | reverse complement strand
ATTTAATTCCTTTTCAAATATTGGGGTTTGCTCCATATAAATTTCCTCAGTGAGATAATCATGTAATAAAACACTCTTGACATGATGTACCTCCCATCCAAAAAGGATAACAAGTGAAAGAATAACCATAATAGAGTTCATGTTTGCAACAAGCACACGATCTTAGTGTATTCAATACCTTCCTATTGAGAGAAAACTTGTACTACTAGTCAGGCCTTATGCCTCTCAACAACAACTTCAAATGTGAATTTGGTCTTGTAAACCCATTGATATTTCATCACATTCTTTCCTCATAGTCGAGAAACCAAGTACCAAGTTTTATTCTTCATCAAGGAATTATACCATATAATTCTGTAATCTAGGTCGACCATATGCATCTACATATGTATCCATATCACACCTCTCTAGCACACATGCCATTAAATAAACACTACTATGTTTTTTCTATACTCAAGTTTTCCTTGAGTCATTCAATCAACACTAACAATTTTAGCTGTCCTAGACACCCATTGGGGAAAACTAACGTCCCTTGTAGAAGGAGTTATCACATCAAATTCATCAAGAGACTTCATAGTCGAATGATTAGACAAGTCATTGCTTGTATTTGAATTTGTTGTACGAGTTATATTGCAAGTTGAGTTTGTCACAGAAGTGGACTATGTAGTTGACAAGTCGATAGACACACTGGTGGGTTTTGTGTAATAACAGTCGATCCAACATTCTTCAAAATTTCCAATGGATCACTACTCAAGAACCCAAATGATGAGTTCAATAGAGAAACACCTGAATCCTACTCATCAAACACATTATCCCTCCTACAAATAACTCCCTATTTGATTGAATCAAACAACCAATAGGATTTCAACTCATAAGAGTAGCCCACCATAATACAAGCATGACTCTTTGCATCTAAATTCTTTCTCTTATCATTTCAAATATGAGCCCAACCTATACATTTAAACATTATGAGAGTACCAATTGATGATTTCCTTCCATTCCATTTTTCAAGAGGAGTCATATCCCTTACAACTCTAGTTATAATCATGTTCAAAAGGTAGTTTGAGTTGTAGACTACCTCTTCTTAAATTTTGGTTGACATACCTTTGGCCTTGTTATCGCACAAGTTGTTGGTTGGGAAAATCCCGACCCAACCACCAAGTGATGACAACTAAGGGACACTATACCCAATGTCACCTCGATATAGGTCCCACACTTCAAGGGTGACTAGGTCACTCTAGGGAGGAGATCCCGGTGACCTTAGGGGGATTGAGATGGAAGGAAGGGAAGGAAGAGGAGTATCCCCGTAAAGGTCAATGATGGAAGAGGAAATTGGTTTTGATGACTCATCTTTCGGTGTTCTAAGGTTTCCAAATCTTTGGATGCCTGCAAAGGGTGTTTGTACCTACCCAAGAAATAAGAAAATCCACACTTGCATATAATAATGTTAGGTGTACAAGCAAGTTAAACTTTTTGTCCCTAATTGAAAAAATATTCAATGATATATATCAACACCTAAAGAAAATAAGGACTGCAAAATGAGTGCTAAAAGTCCATTTGAATAAGCACGATACAAGCTAGTAAAAACTAGTTTAACTCAACAATGATAGAGAGCGACTTTAGCACAAAATCAAGGCTGTCATAAAAAGATAACTGCAGTTATATTTATCAGCCTTATGGCTGTAACAAACTCATTATTACAGCAAGATATTTAACCACTAAAACTTGCTCAAAACTTGCCAAAATATGCGTTGTACTTAGTAGATTATATGGGCAGATTTTAGGCAATTTTCAATGGTTACATTAGGAGTTATTGAAGAGTTTGGTTAGGGTTTTATGCAGCCCTAATGGCTGCAGGTTAAATTTGTAACAGCAGCAAGAAAGAATTGGAGAAATGAAACACCCTAGTGGCTCAATAAATCATTCATAACATATATTTGATTCCACTAGGAACAAATTCAAAATCACAAAATTTCACATTTACCAAGGCAACAATTTATTTCTCCAATGCAACAAGTGATGACTAGTGCCTTTAATGATTGGGTGAATGGATTCAAGAAATAAATATCTATAGGTACTACCTCGTTGGGGGTGTAAATCCTCTTACTCCCCAAGGCAAGTATCCCTAGCTAGTGTTTAGGATAGGAGGGTGTATGCACATATACTTCTTTTAGTAAACCCTTGTTAAACCAATAAAATGTAAGCACAAAATGATGGAAGCTAAGGTGGGGATGTATGCCCTTATACTTCCCACCTAGCTCTAGCAAAATAACCTCGACTTGAATAACAAATGATAGAACAATGTAAAAAGCCTTACCAATTCAAGGAAAAATGCCAAGACAAACCACCACAATAGCAATTAAGAGCCTTCCAAGGCTAGCACATCACTTCCATCAACCGATAACCAAGAATATAGCCATACACAAGAGAACAAGAGAGAAACTAGCCAAATATAGTGAAATTTCAGTCCAATGCCTCTCCAAATGGGAGAGATATGTTATGAAATGAGATCTTATGATCTCTATTTATACAAAATGTCTCCAAAATAGTTTGTCCACATAATTTGAGGGTAAACCAAAATACTAAGGGTCAACCACCCTAATATTTCCCCTTTACACAAATAATATTAAACAATTCACTTAAAATTTACTTTTACACAAAAAGAAACTCTAACTTAAGGTGACGTCACCCCATTAGAGGATGTTTTGACACTAGGAGAAAGTGGTTGGTGTTGGAGGATTGTAGTTAGGCTTGCCAAAGACACATGTCAATCATCCAAGTCATTTATTCATGGTAAAAGCCTCATTTTCCTCAAAACATCCTTGTGTCAATGAATGACAACCTCACCACCAAACCCTAGCCCTCCTAGATGACGTCATGCCTCCAAAGGTGACGTTTTGCCTCTCCTAGGAAAAACGTTTGGCATGTGAGGGATAGGTTATGTCATCCACAATGTCTTCTAGGCCTCCAAAGGTATGTCTCCCTCATCCAACATGCGGTCCCTTGGCATCCACATATGGGATTCAATCCCCATGGAAGCCTAAGCTAAGCTTGTTCCTCCAAAACTATCCACCAACTAGGTCCTACAAAGACAAATAAGCATGCCCTCCAAGGATCTCAAGTCAAAATATCATGATAATTAAATCAAGTCAATAAATGAGCCACCTAAGTACGTGCATCAAATATTACCTTGTCAAACAATTAAGTGTTAAAATACATTATGTGACTTGCCAAGCTTGGATATGGTGGGGTTGACGAGGTGTCCTATTGGGTAGATCTTTCCCTAGGTCAAGGAGTATTTCCAAGAGATCCCTCTTTAAGCCATGTAAAGTGGATGAAGTGGTTAAGGATCAAGACTCAATGGGCATGGGGTTCATGACATAAAATGGGTTGTAGTGTCTCATTCATGGGTGCCTTTGTAGAGGGTGTGTGGCACCTTCGTTTGCAATGCAATTTTTCCAATCCCGTCATTTTTACATTCTTTGTTTCTTTCATGTTTTAAGGATGAGTTGAAGGTCGCTGTCATGGTGTGGTGTCCATATAATGACAATGTCACTCACAAATACCTTGTGGAAATGAGAAGGCTGGCTCATGATGAGACCCCCTTTATCTCATCCATGCAAATGAGAGCCAATACCCTGGCCTGGTGGCCAGATTATGGTAATTTCATACCACTAAGTACCCATGATCATGATAGGCTGACTCATGATGAGACCTCCTATCCTTCAACTAGCCCCCTAAGCTTTCTATCATTTTATTGTGGGTCACTCTTTTCTTACAAATAAGCGTTTCATTGCTTTCTTGGGGGATCCTTGGGTGAAGTATATGGAAGGTTTATACATAGGATTTTATCTTTTACCCAACAACAATCCCTCTGGTCCTTCATCCCCTTCTTCCCATAGAATGAGGGACAACCCCTTCCTGGGTCAATACACCCTAAAATCCCAAGAGATAAGGAAACATGGGGTTTAAGTGATGAAAAGTGGTAAGTATGGTTGAGAACGGTATGATGGCTCTTCAAGGGATTTCCTAGTAGCAAACCCATTCCCAAGGAAGACCACTTACTAGGGAAAAATGTCAACCACCAAGGTGAATTAGGGAAAAAGGAATAATGTCCAAGCATATTCCATGAAATCTAAAGAAGTATAAGATACAACATACTCAAATGCCTCAAATATTGAAATGACACTTACCATAATACCTGACTTGTACCTCATGGAGCAAGGCCCATTGCCTCTCAGAATCTAATTGGTGTGGTGGATGCCATCTAAAATATATGACCTATGTGGTTGTGAGAAGGGTCTCCATATGTGAAATTGGATACTACTGGTCATGTAGTCTCTCGACACTCCATATCTGCAACCTGAGGGCCTCGAGACATAATCTCCTTAGTTATCCCACAAAATGGAGATAACATCTGGCTCCTACTTGGGGACATGTGCTCGCCATAGAGTGCATGAGAACCACAACATCTCCTAGTATATATATGCCTTCCAAAACTCATACAAAAACATCAAAGCATCTAGGATGGTGCTATCATCCTTCAACCATAAAAAATTCAAAATAAAAACTAATCTAGAAAATAAAAATTTTGACATTTTTTTCAAAAATTTCTAAACTAATCATGAAATCAATATGAAAATAGAGAAAAATGAAATATGAAATGCATCTAAACTAATATGAGCAATCAATATGAATATGCCAGGAAATCAAAATGACCTACCTACTTACCGGGGGCCTCAGAGCTCTGAAGATCAGGTGATGGGTGATGTCAGGTGAAGTCATACAACCAATGCAACTGACTGACCATCTAATCAAAGTATATCCCCCTATGATTAATCACGTAATACAAAAAAGATAAATCAATCACATAATAATAATGAGTATAAATACACTTATAATCGATATTGAAACAAAAATCATGGAGATGGGTGGGATGGAGGAAATCCCGCTAGAAATAATATCCGCAACTATGATCATCCAAGGAATCCTGCCTGAAGTGATAGCCACAAACTTGGTCAATCCATCTCTGAAGTGGGCTATCATATGTAGACAAAGGATCATCTTCATGATCGTTGCTTCCTGAAGACCGAGAATATATGATAGGTCCCAAGAAGACCTCATGATTTCCTGGAGAAGAGGAGATGAGATAAGGATAGGCTCGGGTCTGGAAAGAGAAAAGAACACCCTTTTCATCTTCTAATACCTATAGAAATACTCAATATGAAAGTACTTCCTCTTTGTAGGGTGAGTCCTTGATGGCTCTGTGGTGGCCACGTCCTGGTATTCCTCCACAATTGAGGATGAAGGTGGCTAAGATTCCTCGAACAAATTTGTAATCATGTCATAATTAGGCTCCCAAACGCATGAAAAGTATTCCTCTGAAGATGAAAAATCAAACCCCTTTTCTTGGGGTCTACCCTCAATGTTGTAAATGGGGTCTCTATAAAAAATGAGACGACCAAAATCCCACTTGCGCCTGTCAGTCTGTATGAAAATGTCTATATGCTCATCAACCATGTTGAAGGGTTCTTTCATAATACTATCATTATGAATGAAATTAACCATCTCTTCGGCTTCGTGTGCAAGAGGAGTAGAGGCATGGACTTCTTCAACTAGATCTTAAAATTCTTCATTATTGAGACTGATCACTTCTTCAACATCATGTGCAATAGGAGAGCAAGGTTGGACAACCTCACCTTCATCAAGAAAGAGCAAATATAGCGGTGCCTCAATATGTTTTGCTTTATCATAATTCTTATTTCTTCTTATGGACATGCTCATCCTCATCTCTTCATCATAAGAGGCTTGATCCTTAGTGCATAGTTCTTTTCTCTCTTTTCTTCAAGAGGATCTATCATATCCAAGGTTTCCTCCAATACTTCTTCGCTTCCGAGGTCATGGAATAAAGTATCGACAAGATCTTTGAAAGGGTCACAACTCATCATGTTCTCTTCTTGATGACTTTATTCATATGGTTGTCCTTCAAGCACTTCTTCATCGTCAAGGAGAGGAAACACCTCTCTTATGGGATTCATCATTTCCTTAGCAACTTTATTTTCATCCTTTTCCTTTTCCATCTATAAAAATGCCATCTTTGAGTCATAACAAGTTCTGGATGAGGTTTCATCCCATGGTACCATAATTTCATTGACTGAAAAGACACCTTAATGGAGTTTCCAGGTGAGATCAAGTCTCACCAAAGGACAGAAAGGCGGAAAAAGGGAAAGGTGGGTACGTGGAAGGTGGAGTCGCTAGAAAAGTTTCAAGGGAAAATTATCAAGGGTGGAAAAGGGAACACTCTTCAATGGAGTCTCCAGGCAACCTAAGGGATATAGGATTTGGGAGGGAAACTTGCCAAAGTGTTGTTAGGCCATGAAGAGAATTCAAAATCCTCCCCGACAATGATGCCAAAATGTTATCACACAAGTTGTTGGTTGGGAAAATCATGACCCAACCACCAAGTGATGAAAAATAAGGGACACTATACCCAATGTCACCTCGATATAGGTCCCACACTTCAAGGGTGACTAGGTCACTCTAGGGAGGTGATCCTGATGACCCTTAGGGGGTTGATATGGATGGAAGGGAAGGAAGAGAAGAATCCCCCTAAATTTCAATGATGGAAGAGGAAAGTGGCTTTGATGAATCCTCTCTGGGTGTTCTAAGGTTTCCAAATCTTTGGATGCCTGCAAAGGGTCTTTGTACCTGCCCGAGACACAAGAAAAGATACACTTGGATATAATAATGTTAGGTGGACAAGCAAGTTAAGATTTTTGTCCCTAATTGCAGCAATATTAAAATATATATATCAACACATAAAAAAAATAAGGGCTGCAAAATGAGTGCTAAAAGTCCATTTGAATAAGCATGAGACAAGCTAGTAAAAACTAGTTTGACTCAACAATGATAGAGCGAGACTTTAGCACAAAAGAAAGGATGTCATAAAAATCTAACTGCAGTGATATTTATCAGCCTTATGGATGTAACAAAATTATTATTACAACAAGATATTTAGCCACTAAAACTTGCTCAAAACTTTCCAAAAGATGCGCTATACTTAGTAGATTATGTGGGCAGATTTTAGGAAATTTTTAAAGGTTAAATTAGGAGTTATTTAAGAGTTTGGGTAGAGTTTTCTGCAGCCCTAATGGCTGTAGGTTAAATTTGTAAAAACAATAAGAAATGCTTGGAGAAATGAAATGCCCTAGCGGCTCAAGCAAGCATTCATAGAATAGATTTGATTCCATTAGGAACAACTTCAAAATCATGAAATTTCATGTTTACCAAGGAAACAATTTATTTCTCCAATGCAAAAAGTGATTACTAGTGTCTTTAATGATTGGGTGAATGGATTCAAGAAATAAAGATCTAGAGGTACTACCTCCTCGGGGGTGTAAATACTCTTATTCCCCAAGGCAAGTATCCCTAGCTAGGGTTTAGGCTAAGAGGGTGTATGCATTTATACTTCTCTTAGAAAACCCTTGGTAAACCAATAAAATGTAAGCATAAAATGATGGAGGCTAAGGTGGGGGTGTATTCCCTTATACTTCCCACCTAGCTCTAGCAAAATAACCTTGACTTGAATAACAAATGATAGCATAATGTAAAAATCCTTACCAATTCAAGGAAAAATGCTAAGACAAACCACCACAATAGCAAAGAAGAGCCTTCCAAGGCTAGCACATCACTTCCATCAATCAATAACCAATAATATAGCCATACACAAGAGCACAAGAGATAAACTAGCCAAAGATAGCTAAAATTTCAGTCTAAGGCCTCTCAAAATGGGAGAGATATGTTATGAAATGAGATCTTATGATCATTATTTATAAAAAATGTCTCCAAAATAGTTTGTCCACATAATTTGAGGGTAAACCACAAG
The DNA here is from genome assembly GCA_009831015.1 of Picea engelmannii. Classification (NCBI taxonomy): domain Eukaryota; kingdom Viridiplantae; phylum Streptophyta; class Pinopsida; order Pinales; family Pinaceae; genus Picea; species Picea engelmannii. The sequence goes on along the minus strand of ML839432.1, from coordinate 50,572 downwards.
ACTAGGGGTCAACAACCCTAATATTTCCCCTTTACACAAATAATATTAAACAATTCACTTAAAATTTACTTTTACACAAAAAGAAACCCTAACTTAAGGTGAAATCACCCCTTTAGTGGATGTTTCGACACTAGGAGCAAGTCATTGGTGTTGGAGGAGTGTAGTTAGGCTTGCTAAATCCACATGTCAATCATCCAAGTCATTTCCTCATGGTCAAAGCCTCATTTTCCTCAAAATGTCAAAGCTAGGCTTGTTCCTCCAAAACTGTCCACCAACTAGGTCCTGCAAAGACAAATAAGCATGCCCTCCAAGGTTCTTAAGTCAAAATATCATCATAAGTAAATCAAGTCAATAAATGAGCCACCTATTGGGTATGATCTTGGATATGGGAGGGTTGGCGAGGTGTCCTATTGGGTATATCTTTCCCTAGGTCAAGGAGTGTTTCCAAGAGATCCCTCTCTAAGCCATGTAAAGTGGGTGAATTGGTTAATGATCAAGAATCAATGGGCATGGGGTTCATGACATAAAAGGGGTTGTAGTGTCTCATTCATGCGTGCCTTTATAGAGGGTGTGTGGCAACTTTGTTTGCAATGCAATTTTTCCAAGCCCATCATTTTTCTATTCTTTGTTTCTTTCATGTTTTAAGGAGGAGTTGAAGGCCACTGTCCCGGCATGGTGTCCAGATAATGATAGTGTCACTCACAAATTCCTTACGTAAATGAGAAGGCTGGCTTGTGATGAGACCCCCTTTCTCTCATCCATGCAACTGAGAGCCACTGCCTTGGCATGGTGGCTAGATGATGGTAATTTCATACTAATAAGTACCCATGATCATGATAGGCCGACTCATGATGAGACCTCCTATCCTTCAACTAACCCCCTAAGCATTCGATCATTTTATTATTGTGGGTTTGATCCAGATTATTTTCGGCACGAAATGAGATCAGAGATATAATAAAGAAATGCACAGAGATATCGCAGATATTCAATAATATAACATAAATGTATCAGAGATGCAACCATAAACACAGATATACATTAATACACGATTTCTATTAATGAAATAAATGTACAAAGACTGTAAAATACAGTGATCAGGGGATCAAATTTTGCTCAATTTTCAAAGTGCTTGGAATGCGACGAAAATAGTGCCGTTGCGTCTGTCTCGTCTTCCTGATTCCGGTGGTATATTTACTTTCTCAAATGGAGTCCGTATGGAGAAGATATCGCGATCTGTTCACCAAGCCAAACAGGCAAAATTTTTGGATGCTGACTGTACCTGTCCGTACAGTCCGTACGGTGACGTGGTAGGGTCGTACGACCGTACCATGGTGACGTGGCGGGTTTTTTTTGGTTGCTGGATGGCGAATAGGAAGTTGACACGTGTTCGGTTGGTGGCGAATAATAAGGAGACACGTGGCCCAATCCATGGGCGCCATGTGTCCCCCATTTGTTTGGTTCATATTGCTATATAAAATGTAATGGGAGTCCGCGGGGTTCGACCCCGGGACCTCCCCCCCACATGTAAACCTTTATATAACCGTCCGACCAATGCGCCCATGACATGTGACTTAACATATAACCAAACTCAATTGTTATAAATTCGTTGCAATATATGAATGGGCGGGGGTCGGGCCGGGGCTTAGCCCCGACCCGTGGTTATTTGAAACGATATGTGACCATGTTGTAAGGCCCAACGAATGGCGCGGACATAACCAAAGTTTGTATATTGTATTGTGTTCACATATATATATACCGTTGTGTATTAGTGCGGGGTTGAAACATAACCCGTGAGTTTTGTTATTTAACCAATGGTTTAACACGCGCAAGAGTTCCAACGGTTATGGCGGTTTAACCACTCGTTTGCCTAGCCCAAGGTTCCATGCGCCATGTGCCCAGGTGCCGAGGCGGTTAGGGGCTGGCGCACCCTTAACCGTCCTATGGTTTGCACCGTTGGTGCGATTGCACCCGGTGCTGGGTTTTTGCGCTTAAATGAGCGTGTGAGCCAGGTTTGTTCAAGGGGGGTACAAATTGTAGAACTAGAGACAACAAGCTTGAAGAGGGAGACTTCCAGGAGGCCTAACTTCTTCATCTTTCGACCGAATGAGGTGCCGAAAGAGCCCAGACAGGGGTTTTGGGACGCTGGGAAGCCATTGGAGCAGTCGGTTTGTCAGTTTGAGCATTGTAAGACATGTTTTTGAGCACTTTTTGAGCAATTAATAATAATGATCCATTGGAAGCTGGACC
>ML839432.1:23467-43774 GCA_009831015.1 Picea engelmannii | reverse complement strand
TGGATTGAGGTTGGAAGGGTGAGGGAACTATACCCTCATCTTCACATAGACTGAGATAGTCTTTTGGTGGTCCAAAAGCTTCCCAATGGGGAGGTGTGATCAGGGGATCAAATTTTGCTCAATTTTCAAAGTGCTTGGAATGCAACGAAAACAGTTCCATTGCATCTGTCTCGTCTTCCTGATTCCGGCGGTATATTTACTTTCTCAAATGGAGTCCGTATGGAGAAGATATCGCGATCTGTTCACCAAGCCAAACAGGCAAAATTTTTGGATGCTGACTGTACCTGTCCATACAGTCCGTACGGTGACGTGGCAGGGCCGTACGATCGTACGATGGTGACGTGGCAGGTTTTTGTTGGTGACTGGATGGAGAATAGGAAGTTGACATGTGTCCGGTTGGTGGCGAATAATAAGGAGACACGTGGCCCAATCCATGGGCGCCACGTGTCCCCCATTTGTTTGGTTCATATTGCTATATAAAATGTAATGGGAGTCCGCGGGGTTCGACCCTGGGACCTCCCCCCCACATGTAAACCTTTATATACTTGTCCGACCAATGCGCCCATGACATGTGACTTAACATATAACCAAACACAATTGTTATAAAGTCGTTGCAATATATGAATGGGCGGGGGTCGGGCCGGGGCTGACCATGTTGTAAGGCCCAACAAATGGTGCGGATATAACCAAAGTTTGTATATTGTATTATGTTCATATATATATATATATATACCTTTGTGTATTAGCGCGGGGTTGAAACATAACCCGTGAGTTTTGTTATTTAACCAATGGTTTAACACGCGCAGGAGTTCCAACGGTTATGGCGGTTTAACCACTCGTTTGCCTAGCCCAAGGTTCCATGCGCCATGTGCCCAGGTGCCGAGGTGGTTAGGGGTTGGCACGCCCTTAACTGTCCTACGATTTGCATTGTTGGCGCGGTTGCGCCCGGTGCTGGGTTTTTGCGCTTAAATGAGCGTGTGAGCCAGGTTTGTTCAAGGGGGGTATGAATTGTAGAACCAGAGACAGCAAGTTTGAAGAGGGAGACTTGCAGGAGGCCTAACTTCTTCATTTTTTGATCGATTGAGGTGCCGAAAGAGCCCAGACATGGGTTTTTGGATGTTGGGAAGCCATTGGAGCAGTCGGTTTGTCAGTTTGAGCATTGTAAGACATGTTTTTGAGCACTTTTTGAGCAATTAATAATAATGATCCATTGGAAGTTGAACCAGGAGATGTAGCCCAGAAGAGGGGTGAACTCCTTTATCAATTGCTGTGCACATGTGTTTATGGTCAATGTTTATGCTGTTGTCTATGTGTAATTTACATAAGTAATCCTTAATTTATGTGTTGCAAACTGATCCTGTTGCTTTAAACACATAACATTTCTCTTGCAATAATTATTCAAGTTTTTCAAGTCTTCTTCATTTTTAGATCATACAGAGTGAAAGAATCGATAGAATGGTGGCAGCTTATCTCTGAGCCAGATGTGATGGCTACTCGCATTCGCAAGAAGATGATTACAATGAAGCTCTGAAGGCCTTTTTACAATAAACATGAATTCCAAAAACCCTAGACATCCAAAAACCTAACCCTAGGAGATGAAGCGCCAAAAGTCATGTGGGCCCTATTTGGGTAAGTTAGTACATCAACTTCCCGGGGTCACAACTTTTGCATACGATCTCCATTTTAGGCGTATGATAGCTCGTTGGAAAGGTATCACTGAGAAGATTCATTTTGGGGGCTCAATCATGCCTTTGGATAACATTGAGAACATCGATATCGAAAAACCTTCATTTAGGCCCTCAAAATGGCCCGGGAAGTTAAAACCTGCTAAAAATAGTAAATTGCCAAAATTGCCAGAAAACTGTTTTGAGCTAGTCGGAAAAGGTGGGTGGCCACAGATATCCACATGGATCAATCCTCCCTCCTTAGGAAGCAATGGTCTCCATTTCTTTGAGTTCCCGAGGGAGAGGGAAAAGCATTTGCTGAATCTGCATCTTGTTGAGCTGCTTGCCTTGCTGGAGACATCGCGCTGCTCAGTTTGTTGAAGTCTGTCATGAACCTGTTGAGGCTGAGGCTGTTAAACAAGTTGGGCTACATGAGAGGACAATGTGTATAAGGAATCTTTGTGCTTTGCTGCAGCCTTGTCGACTTGCTTTTGTTGGATAGAAGGTGCTTGGGGCGAAGCTGTAGTGGTTGCAATGTCCTTCTGTTCCCCTTTTGAAAAGATTGTGAAGAAGATGAATTTTCCAGTATGAGATACTACCTTGCGGCACTTTGTAGGTGGAACAGTAGTCGGAACTACCTCTGGTATTCTATAGAGATGACCCCCCAGAGAAACAATGACACTATGGGGTCGAGACTCATAAACAACGTGGCACTTCCACATATATGGTTGGCCCAAGAGAACATCACAGACATCTAGTGGGGAAAAATCACATAATACCTCATCCATGAAGGGTTGGATGCCATATGACAATAGACATTGTTGGCTGACACGAAGATCTCATCCTTGGCAAAGCCACCCGATGTTGTATGGCTGCGGGTGTGGTGTTGTCGAAAATCCCAACTGTTTAACGACCTGTGATGAGATGAGGTTCTTCTGGCTTCCACTATCAACAACAAAATGCAGCGGGGTCTCCTTCACCCACATCTGTGAATGAAAAAGGTGCTCCCCCTCTTCAGGATCTGTTGGCTCTTTTGGTTGAATTGCTGCAGTCACGACAATAGAAGTGGGGTCTACGTCAATGATCTGTCCTTTACTAGTACTTTCAGAATCAGATTCAGAATCAGGGTTCGACTCCTTGTCTTTGATCTCGACCACCAATGATTTTTTTGAGCGACATTCATCGGTGTTGTGCCAGGGGATTTTGTGGAAATCACACCATTTTTCGGTGTCCTTCTTTTTCTTCCCATGACCCTTCTTTTCATGTGGCTTGGATTGGTTATCGGGAGACTATTTGTTAGGGACATCTTTGTCATACTTTGGTTGTTGCAGATTTGCAGAACCAAAATCCCGTTTGTTCTGGTGCTTAAATTTCTGCTCGATTTTAACAACATATCAATAGGCAACACCGAGTGATGAGATGTCCAGAAAATCCATTTTGGTTTGGATGTATCTGTGTAGAGCCCCACGATATTTCAGAACCAAATGTTGTTTGGAGTCTTTGATACCTAGCTTGGTGCGCAAGGAATGGAAGGTATTGGTGAACTCCAAAAATTCTTGGCCCCTCTCTTACCGTAGTGTGGTCCATCTCATGTACTGGTCCTCATAGTTTCCAATAGGGTAATATTGTTCCTTTACCGCATCCACAAAAAAATCCCAAGTGGGATCGACCCCATATATTTCAGATTCCTCTGTGGAACTCTGCTCCCAATAACTTTCCCACCAATGTTTGACATGGGGGAGAGATTTAAGGAGTGCGAAGGTGATCTTTTCTTTGTCGAAAAATTTGTGAACAAATAAATAACTTTCTAGCATATTTAACCATTTGTCTAGGGCTTCTGCATCTATCTGTCCTTCAAATATAGGAATATCAAAATTAACTTGTACCTTGAAAGGCGAGGTGCCTCCAAAGTGGCCGCTTGATGAAGATGTGCCTATTGCTATCGGCAAGCGTTGAAGGATGTGGGGAAAATTCTCCATCATTTCGTCCTGCTGTCGCGTGAGAGCTTGCTCAAGCAACAGACTGATAGGATCGTCTGCTCCGTCGTTTTTCTTTTCTTCCTCCATTGAGGGTTTTTTGGGTGTGAGAGAGTGATTTTCCTCAAGAGATACAATCTCGAGATCCAACTTGCTATACTCAGACCTCGTCGGGGACATGCACTGAAAAAAATGACCAAGAACAACCTGCTCTGATACCACTGATCCATATTATTTTCGGCACGAAATGAGATCAGAGATATAATAATGAAATGCACAGAGATATCGCAGATATTCAATAATATAACAAAAATGTATCATAGATGCAACCATAAACACAGATATACAGTAATACACGATTTCTATTAATGAAATAAATGTACAGAGACTGTAAAATACAAAGTGAAAGACTCGATAGAATGGTGTCATCTTATCTCTGAGACGAGATGTGACGGCTACTCACATTCACAAGAAGATGATTACAATGAGGCTCTAAAGGTATTTTTACAATAAAAAAGAATGCCAAAAACCCTAGACTTCCAAAAACCTAACCCTAGGAGATGAAGTGTCAAAAGTCATGTGGGCCCCGTTTGGGTAAGTTAGTACATCAACTTCCCGGGGTCGTAACTTTTGCATACAATCTCCGTTTTAGGCGTATGATAGCTCATTGGAAAGGTATCGCCGAGGATATTGATTTTGGGGGATCAATTATTCATTTGACTATCAATGAGAACCTATATCTCAAAAAACCTTCATTTAGGCCCTCAAAATGGCCCCGAAAGTTAAAACCTGCTAAAAATAGTAAATTTCCAAAATTGCTAGAAAACTATTTTGAGCCAGTCGGAAAAAGTGGGTGGCCACTGATATCCACCTGGATCAGGGTCCCCCTTTTCTTACATATAACCGTTTCATTGATTTCTTGGGGGATCCTTGGGCGAAGCATCTGGAAGGTTTATACATAGTATTTTATCTTTTATCCAACAACAATCCCTTTGGATCTTCAACCCCTTCTTTCCATAGAATGAGGGTCAATACACCCTAAAATCCAAAGAGATAAGGAAACATATGGTTTAATTGATGAAAAGTGGTAAGTATGGTTGAGAACAGTATGGTGGCTCTTCAAGGGAGTTCCTAGTAGCAAACCCATTCCCAAGGAAGACCACTTACTAGGGCACAATGTCAACCACCAAGGTGAAATAGGGAAAAGAGCATAATGTCCAAGCATATGTCATGAAATCTAAAGTAGTCTAAGATACATCATACTCAAATGACTCAAATATTGAAATGACACTTACCATAATACCTGACTTGTACCTCATGGAGCAATGCCCATTGCCTCTCATAATCCAACTGGTGTGGTAAATTCCATCTAAAAATCTATGACTTCTATGGTGGTGAGAAGGGTCTCCATTTGTGCAAATGGATACTACTGGTCATGTAGTCTCTCGACACTCCATATCTGCAACATGAGGGCCTCAAGACATAATCTCCTTAGTTATCCCACAAAATGGGGATAACATGCCTAAAGTAAGCATCATGCCATTTTGACCAAGGTCCAATTCTTCCTTTCAAAAACACCGTTAGTGTGTAAGGTACATGTATATGTTAAGAGATACCATGTTTTCACAAGTATCTTTCAAATCCTTTACTCACATATTCTCCCCCATTATTAGAGACCACATTGATTTTCAACTAATGCCCTAATTTTTTATCTTTTAAAAGACATTGTATTTGTTCTTCAAGAAATAATACCCAAGTGTACCTAGAAAACACATCAATGAAGGTCAAAACATACCTTGCACCTACTAATGATGGCTGGTTCATTATACAAAGGTCACAATGGAAAAGTTCCAGCAAAATCTTTTCTCTCGAGGACATTCTAGCCTCAAATGCAACTTGGTGATGCTTTCCAAAAACACACCCTTTTACATACACCATGAGGGGGCACTACCCTAGGTATCCATTCAATCATATTAACTTCACCATAAATTTCATACTTCAAAATTTTAGATCTCCAAGTTGTTATGAGTGTAGTCTCCTGGATTTGCTCAAAGAAATCATGGGAATTAAAAAATATATCTTTAGGGTCAAGAATAGCCTAAAAAACAACAAAAAATCCCTTGCTAATATCCTTCGCAACAAAACTATCCTGCTATAATTCAACCTTCTTACCTGTTTGAGTTAGTTGAATCATCGATCCTAGCTATGAGTGTAGTCTCCTAGATCTTGCTTAGAGAAATAACGTTACAAACAAACTTGTTTGACAACTATAAGAATATCCAATTTAAATAGGATAAAATAGAGAGATCCATAAGGATAAATATAATTGATAAATATGAATGTGATATGCATACAAATGAGGGTGAGGGCCATATATATACCCACGCAAGGATGCCCTTTCACTAAGAGACATGACTTTTCATTAAGATGTGTCTCTTCATTACATATTAATTATTAATTATTTTTATCTATATGTGTTTGTTACATTGTCTTCCTCTTTTGAAATGCTTTGTCCTCAAAGCATATTGATGGAAAAGCATTACGTCTTTTTTCTAGATTGTAATGTCTTCACTTGGTTCTTGGTTCTTGATGATGTTATGGTTGATGATATGAGAATATATGAACTTCTAAGTGTTGAGTGTTGGGTCCTCAATTTGAACTCTTTTTGTCACTTCCATGTATAAAATTCTTTGTGAACCTATGCCTCTGAACTCTCTTATACTCTATTATCACCTATTTTTCCATAGTTATTCCCCTATCTATAGGTTGTGTATATCAAAGGACACACTCAAGATAAATTTGTCTATCTTTGCATATTTTCACCTTTCTAAATGCAAATTAGTATGAAAGTCATTTTATTAATAAATAGCTACAAAGCACATATTGTGTAGAAAATTTATATTTTTGTAGCGATTGAACATTCTGTAGCAGATTCACAACTTTGCAAGGCTGTGTGCATCCCAAGGATAAACCGTTACTTGGAGGAGGTTCAAAATAGTCACCAGATAGTTTATTACTCATCAATTGATATTTTGATCCAAGAGGGCCAACGTGGGAGCGAAATCAAACTCTAGGTCAACATAGAACGTTGTGGTAGAGCATTCGAGCTGTTAGGCTCCAAATCATCCTCGATGTGTCAGAAAATAGAATGTGAGAATTTCATGCATCATTGTCATGAAATCCTTTCTATGCGAGTCATTCAAATAAGCTCATCCAACCATGATTACAACATATCATGTTTGTAAAGTATATGTGCGTTGTTTTCTAGTTAGTATTTTACAAAAATCCACAGGCTTCAGATCTAATGGGATCATTGTAATGTTATATATACTCGATCTTGAGATCCTACGAGGGATATGAGATGGTGTAGAATTGTTGTAATGTTACTCTGCGTATATTGATTATGAGAATTAATACAAGTTCTGTTGACCATTCATCTTATGCGTTATGAGTGTTAAATTTGTAGTTTAGTATTGTAGCATTTTCAACAGTGTTATCTAAACCAAGAGGCCCCTCTGTATGAGGTATATGTTGCTTAAATTCTAAATTATATTTTCTTTGATTTAAGAAGAAAGCGCGATTTTGTTTATTGTCATTTACTTATAGAATTCAAGTTATGAATTTTACTTTTTAAAACTGAAGAAATACTAGTGTACAATTTGTTAATTAAATAGACATTATCTCGTTTAATTACAAAAACCTTCATTTCACATAATGATTGAAAGAATGTAACAACCATTACAATTGATAATTCAATAGGTTAACGGATTCAAGTGCCCATAATCATTTATGCAGTGTTGCATTCATTTTGTTTTTGTAGTGTTGCATTAATTATGTTTCTGTAGCATTACAATAATTTTGTTAAAATCATTTCTCTAGCAAAATAGTGAGAAGTTAGTATTGCATTTGTTCATTTAGAAATTAGTCATAAAATAAATATTGCATAACAATGTATGCACTCCATTAGTTTATGAATCCTGGATTGACGAATTTAATGTAATAGAGTTCAATCAATTGAATAGACTGACATTTTTGGCGCCGTTGCCAGGGAAGTGCACAAATAATTTATTTTTTCTTTTTATCATTCTAAATGCACATAGGAATGAATGCATGGGAAGAGATATGGTAAGACAAAAATACAACTTTAATATAATTTTTTATGGTATTATAGCTTGACACATTCACTATAAGTAGATATGTCTTCACCAATTTAAATCATGATAAGTAGAATGCATGAATATGTGCAGATATCCTAGAGGTAGATTTACTAGTGGTAGGACTACACCAACCACCAATTCACCCACTCCATCACATGTTACTATAAGATCCAATTCATCCACTAACCCATTTGCAGGTAGAATTACAAGAGGAGGACGATCAGGTAGGATTGTGACTGCACAAATGAAAGACACAACAAAATTTGGAGAAGGCAGTTCCAAAGAGATAATTATAGAAATATCACAAGAAGTTGTCATACTCTCATCCCATCTTCATGGAGAAGAATCGATCAATGTTCAACTAGAAATTACACTTTTATAAAATGCCATTGAGGAGCCAAAATTCTTTGTCTCATCAAAGGAATATATAGATCTCAGGAAAGACAACATGTCTGGAATATTTGGTGACCGAGAAGAGGAAAGAGGACCTGGAGGTGGAGAGGAAGAGAGATAAGAACGAAAAGAAAGACAGTAAAGGCCATAAGGTATAGGAACATCAACTATTGAAAATGAATATGGATTCCCAATTTTGGATCCAACGGTAGAAGTTGAAATGAAGGACATACCACCATAAACATTAACCAACTTTCATGGTATGATAAATGAGGACCCAAAGACTTCTCTTTTCGAATTTGATGTATTATGCCGTATCTATGATTATTCTTCTGATGCTAAAAAACTCAAGTTGTTTCAAGCCACCCTTAAGGATGTTTCTTTACATTGGTTTATGGGATTGGGAGCTAATACTATCAAAACATGGGATGAAATGCGAAAAATGTTTCTTTTAAAGTATCATGAATATTGTACAAATCAAGGCGTGAGAGAAGAAATGTTTAAAATGACACAAAAAGAGGACATAATACTTGAGTATTACTTAGAAAGATTTCATTATACTGTTATAAGGGAAAGGTAAAATCATCTAGATTTGGATACTCTTAAAGTCATTTTGCTTTGTGGAATTAGAGATGAATGAATTGATGTGCTTAATATTATGGGAAAAGAAGATATTTCTCACTTAACCTATCCATAAATTTGTGATGTATGTGCACATATCTCTCGAGGAAAGTCTAAATATGGTAAGAGACCTAGGGATTCTATCTCTAGAGTCAACAAATCAACAACCAATGGGGTAAGTAGAGCTAAAATTGGAAATTTATTGAACAATTTCAAAACTGATATTCTCAGTACTCTTGGTTCTCAATTATATACATTGAAAATTAAGCAAAATAAAGAGGAAGAAAATGCAACCTTAACTTATTTTTGGTCCAAAATATAGAAAAAGGCACCCTTTAAGAGAATGTTCTTTGGATAACATTGAACTTTGTGGTATATGTTGCAAAACATTATGCTACATAAAATTGCCCATGTCTATCGGAACTCAAAGTGGTCTACCAAGGGAATCAAGAAGCTACAAAACAATTGTGTTTTTTTTCACCAAAAAGACCTTGGCATTCAAGGACTTCAGGTATATCTCAAGACCCTTCCCAACAATTCAATTCTTATTATTCAAATCAACAATACTCCTAACAAAATCTGACTCCTCATATGACTTGGAAAGCATGGCCACCACGACAAGTACAAACTCAACCATGTAAATAAGGTTGGTGAGGACATACCTATGGAACCTTGCCTGCTTATCCTTAACACACGTAGCAAAAATACATCCAATATCCTTCACAATCATAGTATCCCCCAAAAATCCAACAAACATAACCTACTCAACCACAACAACCACAAATTTCACAACCTCAACAATTACAATTACCATCAAATCAACATCCAAGACCTACCCAACTACTTGCACAACCCGTTTCTAACCCCAACAATAAAGTAGCTCAACCCGCTTACAATGCTGAGCTACAAAATTTTGCCACCTACATGATTACTCCTCTTGATCTAAATGACACTCTTCTTATATCAAGAAAAATACTTCATCAAAATTCTCCTATTATTACTAAAGAACCAATAGAGGAGGAAAATCCTAATCAAAGAAACAATAATGATAGTTATAATGCATTAAAATAAACTTCTTCCTCTACAATAAATCAATCACAACAATCTAGCATTCCTCTTTTCCCATAAAGTTTTATTTTTAGATAAGCAAATCAAACAATATGAATATGATTTATTTTATGAGTTAAAGAAGGCTTGTATTAAAATTACATTACTGCAAGTAATCAAAGATATACCAATCTATGCTAAGACAGTGAGGGAATTGTGTTTAAAGTAACCAGGGAGAAAGAAAAAACACCCACATATAGTGCACGTTATTAGTAAATTGGCATATCTAATGTTGGGTAAAATTTATATGCAAAAATATGTTGATCCTGGTAGTCCCATTGCAAAAATTCATATCAATAATGTTGCAATTGCAAATAAATTAATAGATTTAGGAGCAAAAATAAATGTTATGACAAATGGAACTATGGATGATTACAATTGTCTAATCTTCGTAATACACCCATAGTTTTACAACTAAGAGATAAATCAACAATAAACTAGAAAGTGTATTAGAGGATATCATAGTCTCTTTAGATTTTTGGGAGTACCCTGCATATTTTATGGTTTTACAACCTAAATCTAACTTGGGTGGTCATCCATTAATATTAGGGAGGCCATGGTTAGCTACAGTTAATGCTTTTATCAATTGTATATAAGGAGACATGCCAATTGCACATGGGGATTCAGTTAAAAAAAACATTTTGTATCCACCCGCTAAAGCTTTAACTGAATCAGAATTTATAAAATCCTTTCAAGATGCAAATAATGATGAAGAAACAATACAACCCATTTTAACTATTGACCAAGCTATGAATTTAAAAAAGGATATTGAAGAAAATCAAATCATTAATTTTTATCAATAATTCTGATTTTACTCAATATCCTAGGGGGAAACATACTTTTGATCATATCTTGGAATTTTGTTTTAGGAAAATTGTACTATGGACACTTTACCAACACTTTTTGGTTCATTGTATTTCATTAATTCAATATTAGAATCAAGTAGCACCGTTGTTGAAATTCATAGGAAAAAACCTTAAATATAAACTCTAAACTTGAAGAATTCCAAAAAGAACAATTAATTCAAAAGCTATAGAAGTATTCTGGTGTACTTTCATGGGAATATATTGATATGCATGGAATCCATCCTAATACATGTATTCATCACATTTATATAGAGGAAAATTCCAGGCCAATCAGAAAACCCCAAAGATGTATGAACCCAATCTTGAAGGAAATTGTAAAAGAAGAGCTACAAAAACTACTAAATGTGAATTTCATATATCCAATTTATGATAGTAAATGGGTATCTCCTTTAGTAATTGTTCCTAAAAAGAATGGTAAGTGGCATATTTGCATAGACCATAGGGAATTGAATAAAACTACCTTAAAATACCATTTTCCCCTACCATTTATAGATCAAGTTTTAGATACCTTAGCAGGGAAAAATATTTTTCTTTTCTTGATGGGTTTAGTGGTTATAATAAAATTCAAATTGTTCTAGAAGATTAGGATAAAACCACATTCACATGCCCATGGGAGACGTATGCTTACAAAGTACTACCTTTTTGGTTGTGCAATGCTCCTGCTACTTTTCAACGTGCTATTCTAGGTATCTTTTTTGACTTGATCCATGATTGTGTAGAAGTATATATGGATGATTTCATTGTTTATGAATTTTTTTTTGAGTAAGCATTAGAAAATATTGAAAAAGTTTGATCAGATGTCAGGAAACTAATCTTTCATTAAGTCAGGAAAAATGCCATATATTTCTTACTCAACGAATTGTTTTGTGTCATTGTATATCATCTGTAGGAATAAAATCTGATCCGGAAAAAGTAGAAGTCATTTCTAAACTTCTAATGAAAAAGACCCAAAAGGATGTTAGGAGTTTCTTGGGACATGCTCACTACTACATGGTATTTATTGAAAATTTCACAAAAATAACATCTCCATTATTTAAACTGCTCACTAAAGATAGTGAATTATTTTGGAATATTCCTTGCCAAATTACTTTTGAAACATTGAAAGAAAAGATTTCTGTAGATCTTGTTTAAGAGGGCCAAATTGGTCTCTCCCCTTTCACATATCCACAAATGCTTCAGATACAACTTTAGGAGTAGTGTTAGGACAAAAAGAAAATCAAATTTATCATTCCATTTATTTTGTTAGTAAAAACATTACACCCCCTAAATTGAATTACATAGTTACAAAAAAACAATTTATTGCAATAGTGCACACCATCATAAAATTTAGGCACTACATCACTGGTTATGAGATATTTATTCACACTGACCATTCTTCCATAAGATATCATACGAACAAACCAATTAATAATGGAATAATTACTAGGTTGATTCTTCCATTACAAGAATTTAACATCACTATATTAGACAGACCTGGAAGAGAAAATGTAATTGCAGATTTTCTTTCCAGAATTCATAATGAAGGTGAATTAATTCCTGTAAATGATAATTTTCCTGACAAGATTCTATTTGAAATATGTACTAAATCTCCTTTGTTTGAAGATATCACCAACTATTTGGCTACGTGAAAGTTTCTTCAACACCTTTCAGCAAAGGAGAAGCAAAAGGTTGCCAGACTTAGTGCCTCATATTCTTGGATTGGTGGAAAATTTTTCCTTACTATACCTGATCTAATTATTCAGAGGTGTGCACGAGAGGATGAAGTGTTTGACATATTAAATGCATGCCATGATGAGTCATGTGGAGGTAATTTTGCTGACAAAAGAACTACATACAAAGTCCTTCATCTGGGGTATTATTGGCCTACTCTTTTCAGAGATGCCAAGAAGTACGTCAGAAGCTGTGATCATTGTTAGCAGATGAGATGATTAGTGCACGCAGATGAAATGCCTCTACAACCTTAAGTACTCATCCTTAAGTACTCATAGATCCTTTTGAAAAATGGGCTTTAGATTTCGTAGGATCTATCACTCCAATGTCAAGGAACAAGAGGTATATTATGGTATGTATTGAATATGTTACTAAATGGGTAGAAGCTAAACCTCTTCTTCATGCTACTGAACAAGATGTTGTATAATTTTTATTTGATGATATATTTGCTCGTTTTGGTGTTCCATGAGAAATTGTCACAGATCAAGGCACTCAATTTACATCAAAATTTGTCTAGATCATTACAAAACAATATAATATCAAGCATTGGAGTCTTCTCCATACCATCCGCAAGCCAATGGTAGGTGGAATCCAAAAACAAAGTTCTTGAAGCCATATTAACGAAAACAGTTCAATTGCACCATCGAGATTGGACATATAAGCTTCTAGAGGCACTTTGGACATATCGAACTACATGGACGAATACAACCAAACACACACCATATGAGCTAGTATATGGTAAACAAATTCTTATCCCTATTTTGTTCCAAATAAAAACTTTCAGAACAACAACCAAGTTGGGAGTGGATCTTTCATATGCTCAACAACATAGGATAACACAAATTAATGAATTGGAAGATATGTGTCAAGATGGAATTCAACACACCACCACCATCCAACAACAGAGAATGAAATGTCATGAAAAATTCATCAGAAAGAAGAAATTCAAACCATGTAACTAGGCTCTTTTATTGGATTCCAAATTTAAAATTTTTGAAGGAAACCTTAGTACTCGTCGGTTAAGACCGTATGAGACATATATAGTTTTTGATAATGGATTAGTCAAGATCAAGACCATTGATGAAGAAGGAATTCCTTTTATAGTAAATGGACATAGATTAAGGTTATATCAAAAACATTTAAACATAAAAGAATTTGTTCACAATCTGCCAGAACAATAAGAAATGGATATAGTGACTAAGGGAAGCCCTTCCCCTGCTCCCATCTCAAATTGATTTTTCTTTCTCCTTATATATATATATAAATGAGAAAAATAGATAAAAAAAATAACGATAAAAATAAGAGTGCAACTTGTGAAAACTAGTTTACTGGTGCAGTTGTGCATGGATTCTATTTGAAAACCAACGATCTGGTGGACATAATTCAATTCCTTTCAAAATAACCACACTATTCTTCAAAATCTCCTGTTCAACATTTTGGTGTTCGAGCCTTTGATTCTTAGAAAGTAGAGTTTCTTTTCCAAATAAGATAGTAGAAAAACCAGTTTTTCAAGTTAGTTTCTGCAACATCTAAACAAATAGTTTTTTCTCTTCATTTCTCTAGATAAAAAAGTTCAGATATTTTAGAATTGTTTATATTTTTAGAATTACAACATAGAGTTTTCAGAGAAAATCTTTCAGTGGTCTTTAGAATGACCAATGCCTTTTTTTACCAATTCCTGTTCATAATTTAAGAATCTGATTTCTAGCATTTCAGATCTTCTTCCAGACAGATATGGAAAAAATGGAAGTTGCACAACAATTTAGTTAAATTCTAGAGATTACTATTCAAATTTTTCCACATAAGGATCTCCAGATCAAGTTAATTCCTCTAGTTTTTAGACTTTCAGAAGTTACAAAGTTTTTTAGTAGCTACCAAAATTCCCCTTGAATGTTTTTGAGAAATTACTAAGTGTTAACTTATTTCCAAATCTAGTATGCAGACTATCAACACCGTTTTCATGGCATGCATGAAACACTTTCATGCATTCTATCATGAAATTCATCATCTACAATTTTGAAATTTCAGATTAGTCATCAACAGTTTCAGATAAATCATTAGTAGTTTGAGATTTTCCAATGGTCAACAATAGTTCTTTATTCAACAAGTAAGGATACAACATGAACAATAATTTTTTTTCATCAGAGTCAAATTTGGTTCATAGTTCCTCCTGTAGCTTCAACAAAATGAAAGGTGATCAAAATCATGTTTGTAGGTAATCAAAGGTAATGAATTTTCAACTATGTTTGCTATTGGAAGTGTGAAATATGTAAAAGAATTTGGACAAATTAATAACAAGTCTTGGTATACATTTATCCTACCTTATTTCTTATAAACCTATGATTTACCTTATCTTATTCTATCCTTTCTTATATCACCGCTTCCATTTCATACTCTTAAAACTTACCATAAGATAACATCTCTCACATAAGATTAACACTCTCATGATTATATATTATGCATGTCAAAATTTTATTTTGATATGCATTATTTAAGTGTTAATTACTCCGAAATCACCTAAGCTATGACTCAAATCATTCATGGGTGACAACACTATTTTGAATTATTCCTTGGAAATCAACATTTCAACCGAAGTGACCATTTTTCATCATTTAAACAACATGCATAATCATAAACCAAACCACTTCCCGAATTTTACCCTCATCCAAATTTGATATAGCAATAATATCATTCCTCTCTCTATTCACTGTGACTAAGAGTTGATTTCAAGACCTAACATCTCCCTTAACATTGTAAAATGAAGCATGGGTTTGGTAATTAGACATGAACCAATTAGCTTAGAGCTCTTGGATGCATATCCAAAATGCTAGAGGAGATTCAAAAAAACGGGCTAGCTATCATTTTTATAGAAATTTCAAGGCTACAATAAGTAGGTAACAAATAATTTGTTGAAACATTTGATGGAACTCAAGCCAAAATGGAGATCTGAAGCTATAGGTTTCAGAAGATTTTATTGCTCAAGCTATCGACTTACCTCAAATTGGGGAGAAGTGGTTTAAAAATCAGAAGATGAAGGGAGATATATGGAAGGAATTTCTCAAAGAACCCGAATAATCTTTGAATTGGACCAAAGGAATGCAATGAACAAAACTAAAGAAGAAACGAAGAGACACTCTGTACATCATCTAAAAATGTCACCTTTGAGGGCATGTATGGGCTTGTCTTCTTTAACCATCTCATATTGCTACCACACTTCAAAGAAGGCCAGTAAATCAATTTACCATATTATTTATTCAATAGTTTAAAGAAGATGACACAAAGCATACGAAAAAAACCTAGGAACCTATACATTTTTTTATTTCATTTTGGGTTAGTTAAGATTCTAGTCAAAGCTCAACTACATGAGTAGAACATGGGTTGGAAATTTTTTCTAGTTTGGAATTGATTCATAGACAAGGCATCTAAACAGAGGGTCAGGGGTTCAAAACGCAGAGCTAGCAAAACAAGGGTTCCTGAGACAAGAAATTTGAAACCAGAGCTAGAGATGATCCAGATTTATGAATGAAAAAAAAGGAATAATAGACTGAATACAACAACAAAGAGATACATAGAACAATAACAAATATCCAGTTAACAATAACTTCTATTGAATAAATAAAATAGGATGAAACTGTAAAACTACAGAAATGAAAACAACTTGTTCGAATGGTGATAGCTATATCTGAGAAGAGATGTGTCTTCTACGCACATCTGTCTGAGTAGAATGATAATAATGAGGCTCCAGAGGCCTTTTTAACTTACTCATGAATTCCAAAACCCTATACATCCAAACCTAAACATAGGAGATGAAACACCAAAAGTTGTGTGGGCCTCGATGGGTAAGTTGGTACCTCAACTTACCGAGGTCGTAACTTTTGCATACGACCTCTGTTTTAGGTGCGTGATATCCCATTGGAAAGGTATTTTCAAGAAACACCCATTGTGTTGTCAAAATTTGATTCCGTCTACAATTTGACTATGGCAAGCCAAAAAAACACTGTTTAGGGCCCCAAAACATCCCTAGAAGTACAGAAAGATGTACTGACATGAAAAATTCCAAACTAAGCTAGTTGGATTAGGTGGGCGGCCACCAAACTGCACCTGGAAGCTGTGTAGGGCCTTAAACAACCCCAAAAGTGTAGAACCTACAATTACAAAGAATTACAAAAGAACACGCTGAACTAAAAGCTGTCAAGAGGAGCCAGTTGGAATAGGAGGGTGGTCACCAATATCTACCTGGATCAAAAGAGGAAGACTAGGGATTTGAACGTTGAACTGAGTCATCCGAGCGGCTAGCCCAAGATAAAATTAGCCAAGAAATCCGAAAATCTTGAAGAAAGGAGTTTAAATCCTGAAATCGAAATGGAGGATAAGTGTTCAAAATCCATGGAATTTAAACAAAAGGTAGAGACTGTGTAAACTAAGAAAAGGAAGATTCCATTGGGGAATCAAACCACAAGATGAAAAATAGGTAATTGATATTAAAGAATCAAGTAAAGAGTAAAAAAAAAACATACAGATTAAGAAAATTCACAGGAATTTCACTAAGAAGCCCATAACAAGATCCTCTTTCATTTTTTCACTAAGTCTAGGAGACAGGGGTGAGTTGTCAAAACTTGATGATGATGCAAATACAAATATTGATAAGCTTATGACTCAGGAAATTGAGGATTACACAACAATTGAGATTGATAAGGAGGTAATTCTATATTCAATGCCTTCTTCCTCAAGGCTACCGAAACAAGTCAATAAAATAAAAAAGTTGAAAGAAGAACTTCAAGAACTGTAATTTATTGATAGAGATATAAAAAATGAGAATGAAACACTGAAGACTAATATTGTTGGGATATAGAGGGAAAATGAATAGCTTGAAGCAAACAATAAGTTTCTCATCAAGAAAGCCAGGAAATGGTACAACCGAAGCCAACAAGTTAAAATTCAAAATAGAAGGATGAAGATTAAGCTTAATGAAGCTAAGAGGAACATCCAAGCTTCATAATTTGGTTTGAATATTTTAATTGATGCCATAGAATGTGTTTAAGATATCAAGATCAACAATTTTGACATTTTTGAATGTTTTAAGGAGGCAATAATTTTTTGAGGAACATAACATTTTTGTTGCATGAGGACATGCAACATCTTTTGTGTGGGGGAGATCTTGGGTCCTCCCTTTGAAATCTTTTTTTCACTTCCATTCATAAAATTCCTTCTGAACCTATGCCCATGAACTCTCTTACACTCTATTATCCCCTCTTTTTCCATAGTTATTCCTCTATCTACATGATTGTATATAAAAGGACACATTCAAGGTAAATTTGTCTATCTTTGCATATTTTCACTTTTCTATATGAAAATTAGTATGAACATCATTTTATTAATAAGTCACTACAAAATCACAGATTCTGTAGCAAATTTATATTTCTATAGTGATTGAACATTATGTAGTAGATTCACAACTTTGCAAGGTTGCACACATCCCAAGGATAAACCATGACTTGAAGGAGATTCAAAATCGTCACCAGAGGGTTGCTTACCTGTCAGTCAAGATTCTTAGTCAGCAAGGCTAGCATGGGAGTGAAGTCAAACTACAAGTCAATGTAGAATGCCGTGACAAAGCATCCGAGCTGTTAGGCTCCAAATAATCCATGATGTATCAACAAATCAAATGTGATAATTTTATGCATCACTTTCATGAAATTATCTCTACATGGGTCATCGAAATAAGTTCATTTAGCCATGATTACAATAGATCGACTTTGTAAAATATCCGTTCTCTGTTTTCTAGTCAGTCTGTTACATAAATCCGTAGGATTTGAATCTAAGGGGATCATTGTAATATTATATATACTTCATCCTGAGAGCCTACATGGGATATGAAATGATCTAGAATGATTGTAATGTTACTCTACTGACACTGATTCTAAGAATTAATACAAGTTCTGTTAATTGTTCATATTATGCATTGTGTGTTAAAACTGTAGTTTAGTTTTGTAGCGTTTTCAACAACGTTATCCAAACCAAGAGAATCTCTTGTGTGATGTATAAGTTTCTTAAATTATAAATTAGATTTTCTTGGATTTAAGCAGTAACTGTGATTCTGTTTACCGTCATTTACTTTCTCATAAAATTCAATTTATGAATTTTTCTTTTTAAAACCATAGAAATAATAGTGCACACTTTGTTAATTGAATATATATTATCTCATTTAATTACATAAACCTTCATTTAACATAATTATTGAAAGACTATAATATCCATTTCAATTGATAATTCTGTAGGTTAAAATATTCAAGTGCCTGGAATCATTTTTGTAGCGTTGCATTAATTTTGCTTATGTAATGTCGCATTAATTATGTTTCTGTAGCATTGCAGTAACTCTGTTAAAATCATTTATGTAGAATAATAGTGAGAAGTTAGTATTTCATTTGTTCATTTAGAAATTAGTCATAAACTAAATCCTACATATACAATGTATGCACTTCATCAGTTTACGAATCTCAGATTGATGAATTTAATGTAATAGAGTTCGATCAATTGAACTGACTAACATCGAGCATAATTGTTGAACTATAAAAGGATCTGACTATCCTAATTCGATCCTTTGTGGAATATTGCACTTATAATATCCCCAATATAAATTGTTATTATGAGACTCAATTGTGCTGACATCAATATTCTTCGGACAATAAGTTAATTGTGTTTGTTTTGAGCGATGTTGATATACTGATTGGTTAAGGTACGTACTCTTGTGATTAGGATGCCAATAAGGCATCTAACACAACTTTATTTTTCTATACTTGTAGCATTATCTTGGTTTACTTTAGATATTATTTCTTCTTCATGCCTTGGTGTTTCCTTGTTGATGGCTGAATTTTTATTGGTAAGTATACTTCAAATTCCCATTGTTTTTACTTCAACATCCGAGTAAGTCTTTACTTAAACTAGTTTGGAATCTTCTCGAGTCTTGATATTAACTGGATTTGTATTTGTTCCTTTCTCCTCAACTTGGATTTTTTCATTTGAAGATGGTTCCTTCTTGGTAAGTTGTTCTAACTTATTTTCCAGCGGCTTCTTATCATTCTTAAGCTTCTTGATTTGCATGAGTAGGTTTTGATTATGATTATTTAAGCATGCAAGTTCTCCATTTTCTGATTTGTTGCCCTTAGTTTTAGTGTCTTGATTCTCATGTTTCTCATATTTTAACCAACTAATATGTTCTAGTAGCTTTTGATCTTCAAACGAGAAATTTCATCATTTTTTTTTCGACAGGTTCTTCTTAAGATTGTCCCTTTCTTGTTCTAATTTTTTTATTGCACCGTTTCTTTGCTTTACTGATTTGTGCAAGTAATTTTTGATTGTGATATTTTAGGCGAGAAATTTCTACAGTTTTATATGTGATAACTTTGTCGAATTCTTTTTTTATATTTGATATTGAACATTGATTTTGCTGAAGGATCACCTTGGAGATGTCTTTAAGGTATTTTGATGAAGGTACTATTGAATCTAACTTCGTTGTAGTGTCTTGAAATGTCATCATCTTCTTCTTATATAAAAACACCATTTTTTTTCTCCATGTTTAAGATGAAGATACCTAGTTTTTCAAACCTAGATAACCTGATGATGTTAATCTTTTCTTTATACATATTTATAACATTGAATTGAGATATATATTCATAATCATAAATTGTCACTTGCAAGTCCTTAATTTCATGTTGTCTCTTTTACAAAATGTCTTCATTTTTAATAATATTTGGCTCTCGAATTAATAATTATTTTTCCAAATCGATACTAATGTAATTTTTCTTATGGTTCA
>ML839432.1:0-16357 GCA_009831015.1 Picea engelmannii | reverse complement strand
TCATATATATATATATATATATATATATATATATATATATATATATATATATAAACTTATTTTATTTATGCTATATTATTTTCTATTTAATAAATAATTGTTATTTAATATTTATTTTATTATTGATAATCAATCATTTAATTATTATTAATTAATTAATATTAATTTCTAATTAATTAATTTTTATTAATTAAATAATAATTTGTTATTATTTAATAATTATAAATAAATAATTATTAATTGATTATTATTAAATTCTTCTTATTAATTAATTACTATTTAATTCTTTTAAATAATTTATTAATAAAATTATTACATATATTTTTTATTATTATTTTTAATAAATTATTTAATTAATAATAATACTAACTAAAAAAATAATAATTTTATTTTAAATAATATTTTAGTAATTACAAAATAATATTTAATTATTACATTTAAAATGTATAAATGTGTTTATGGTTGTGGCTATGCATGTCGGTTGTCAACTAGCAACAACCACATTTATGTAAAAAGTGGTTGATATACGCTGATCGACGCCATTAATTTAAAAAAATGGAAAATGGCATCGATCGACGTATATCAACCACTTTTTACATAAATGTGGTTGTTGCTAGTATTTATCTCAACAAAATTTTATTTTAATACTTCTTTATTAGTCAAAAAGGATAAATGGAATCGTAAATATTCCTAATATAATGTATCAACTATTAAGTGCTCAGTTTAACTATTAAGTGCTCAGTTTAAACATGTAATCTATTATAATTATAAGACTAAGATCTGGAGGAGGGTTGGATGAGGATCGGCAAAGAAACATTGTAAACATTTCGATATTTTAAATACGATTCCAAGTTCGTTAATACTGTAAGTGTTCTTGCAGCAATTGTCATATTTGAAGGGCCCTGGAGAGCCCCCTTTTATGGGACATGTTGTATATTTTTATGATTTTTCCTTATTTATTACATATTTAGATTATCTAGTTTTGGTGTAACATGAATTCATGATATATATTAGGATTATGGTGTGAATTTATTAATTACATAGATCGATAGTATAGTTAATGACTTTAACCTACAAGAATCTTTCCTTTCTAATTGTTATTGAATTAGTTATTGATAGTATTGTTATAAGAACAATTCAATTCCTGGAATTGGATAAAACAATGTAACATGTGTTCCCATTATAACTCTAGTAAATCATTATAACTCTAGTAAATCATGATTGGGAGATTGGATTCAATCGTGTATTAGTTTGATTGTATACTTAATATTTTGAAGTATTCTTGCATTTAATTTATTTTTCCTATAGTATTTAGAATACTTATATTTATTGCTTTTTATTGCAGTATGTTGATTTACATATGATTGTTTCTATATTGAATTATAATTTTAGTGGTTTAAATATAGTACTTATTACAACAATGCTTGAAAGTATATGTGTAACCTGAGTTTTCTACAATCCTAAATCATGGTAGTTAATGATCCAGAGGAAATTGTCTTTGTGTAGGTTAACTATGCATGTTTTTTATTTTGATTGCATACAAATAGAATAGTTAAGTACATAGGATTTTAAGTAATTAGATAAACTAATTTTGCACAAACAATGTCTGCACTTCACAATTTTATGAACTATAGTTGATAAGTAAATGTTACAAAATTCATACAAATAAATAACCTAATAGATCATATAAAGGTGAAGAAAGCAATATATTTTAGAGAAATTATAAGTGAAAAAGAAGAGGAAATCATATCCCTTGGAACTGGGATAAATATTGATTAGAGTTTTGGAAGTATTTAATTGTCCGAGGATCTAAGAAAGGATTTTAATAAAATGAAGGATGGAAGATTTTATATTAAAGGTTGTTCAATTTCATGTTATAGATTATTTGCATTAAAGGGGAGTATTCAAGGAAGAAAGGATAATATCATTATTAGCGTGAACCATAAGAAAAATTACATTAGTATCGATTTGGAAAAATAATTATTAATTCGAGAGCCAAATATTATTAAAAATGAAGACATTTTGTAAAAGAGACAACATGAAATTAAGGACTTGCAAGTGACAATTTATGATTATGAATATATATCTCAATTCAATGTTATAAATATGTATAAAGAAAAGATTAACATCATCAGGTTATCTAGGTTTGAAAAACTAGGTATCTTCATCTTAAACATGGAGAAAAAAAATGGTGTTTTTATATAAGAAGAAGATGATGACATTTCAAGACACTACAACGAAGTTAGATTCAATAGTACCTTCATCAAAATACCTTAAAGACATCTCCAAGGTGATCCTTCAGCAAAATCAATGTTCAATATCAAATATAAAAAAAGAATTCGACAAAGTTATCACATATAAAACTGTAGAAATTTCTCGCCTAAAATATCACAATCAAAAATTACTTGCACAAATCAGTAAAGCAAAGAAACGGTGCAATAAAAAAATTAGAACAAGAAAGGGACAATCTTAAGAAGAACCTGTCGAAAAAAAAATGATGAAATTTCTCGTTTGAAGATCAAAAGCTACTAGAACATATTAGTTGGTTAAAATATGAGAAACATGAGAATCAAGACACTAAAACTAAGGGCAACAAATCAGAAAATGGAGAACTTGCATGCTTAAATAATCATAATCAAAACCTACTCATGCAAATCAAGAAGCTTAAGAATGATAAGAAGCCGCTGGAAAATAAGTTAGAACAACTTACCAAGAAGGAACCATCTTCAAATGAAAAAATCCAAGTTGAGGAGAAAGGAACAAATACAAATCCAGTTAATATCAAGACTCGAGAAGATTCCAAACTAGTTTAAGTAAAGACTTACTCGGATGTTGAAGTAAAAACAATGGGAATTTGAAGTATACTTACCAATAAAAATTCAGCCATCAACAAGGAAACACCAAGGCATGAAGAAGAAATAATATCTAAAGTAAACCAAGATAATGCTACAAGTATAGAAAAATAAAGTTGTGTTAGATGCCTTATTGGCATCCTAATCACAAGAGTACGTACCTTAACCAATCAGTATATCAACATCGCTCAAAACAAACACAATTAACTTATTGTCCGAAGAATATTGATGTCAGCACAATTGAGTCTCATAATAACAATTTATATTGGGGATATTATAAGTGCAATATTCCACAAAGGATCGAATTAGGATAGTCAGATCCTTTTATAGTTCAACAATTATGCTCGATGTTAGTCAGTTCAATTGATCGAACTCTATTACATTAAATTCATCAATCTGAGATTCGTAAACTGATGAAGTGCATACATTGTATATGTAGGATTTAGTTTATGACTAATTTCTAAATGAACAAATGAAATACTAACTTCTCACTATTATTCTACATAAATGATTTTAACAGAGTTACTGCAATGCTACAGAAACATAATTAATGCGACATTACATAAGCAAAATTAATGCAACGCTACAAAAATGATTCCAGGCACTTGAATATTTTAACCTACAGAATTATCAATTGAAATGGATATTATAGTCTTTCAATAATTATGTTAAATGAAGGTTTATGTAATTAAATGAGATAATATATATTCAATTAACAAAGTGTGCACTATTATTTCTATGGTTTTAAAAAGAAAAATTCATAAATTGAATTTTATGAGAAAGTAAATGACGGTAAACAGAATCACAGTTACTGCTTAAATCCAAGAAAATCTAATTTATAATTTAAGAAACTTATACATCACACAAGAGATTCTCTTGGTTTGGATAACGTTGTTGAAAACGCTACAAAACTAAACTACAGTTTTAACACACAATGCATAATATGAACAATTAACAGAACTTGTATTAATTCTTAGAATCAGTGTCAGTAGAGTAACATTACAATCATTCTAGATCATTTCATATCCCATGTAGGCTCTCAGGATGAAGTATATATAATATTACAATGATCCCCTTAGATTCAAATCCTACGGATTTATGTAACAGACTGACTAGAAAACAGAGAACGGATATTTTACAAAGTCGATCTATTGTAATCATGGCTAAATGAACTTATTTCGATGACCCATGTAGAGATAATTTCATGAAAGTGATGCATAAAATTATCACATTTGATTTGTTGATACATCATGGATTATTTGGAGCCTAACAGCTCGGATGCTTTGTCACGGCATTCTACATTGACTTGTAGTTTGACTTCACTCCCATGCTAGCCTTGCTGACTAAGAATCTTGACTGACAGGTAAGCAACCCTCTGGTGACGATTTTGAATCTCCTTCAAGTCATGGTTTATCCTTGGGATGTGTGCAACCTTGCAAAGTTGTGAATCTACTACATAATGTTCAATCACTATAGAAATATAAATTTGCTACAGAATCTGTGATTTTGTAGTGACTTATTAATAAAATGATGTTCATACTAATTTTCATATAGAAAAGTGAAAATATGCAAAGATAGACAAATTTACCTTGAATGTGTCCTTTTATATACAATCATGTAGATAGAGGAATAACTATGGAAAAAGAGGGGATAATAGAGTGTAAGAGAGTTCATGGGCATAGGTTCAGAAGGAATTTTATGAATGGAAGTGAAAAAAAGATTTCAAAGGGAGGACCCAAGATCTCCCCCACACAAAAGATGTTGCATGTCCTCATGCAACAAAAATGTTATGTTCCTCAAAAAATTATTGCCTCCTTAAAACATTCAAAAATGTCAAAATTGTTGATCTTGATATCTTAAACACATTCTATGGCATCAATTAAAATATTCAAACCAAATTATGAAGCTTGGATGTTCCTCTTAGCTTCATTAAGCTTAATCTTCATCCTTCTATTTTGAATTTTAACTTGTTGGCTTCGGTTGTACCATTTCCTGGCTTTCTTGATGAGAAACTTATTGTTTGCTTCAAGCTATTCATTTTCCCTCTATATCCCAACAATATTAGTCTTCAGTGTTTCATTCTCATTTTTTATATCTCTATCAATAAATTACAGTTCTTGAAGTTCTTCTTTCAACTTTTTTATTTTATTGACTTGTTTCGGTAGCCTTGAGGAAGAAGGCATTGAATATAGAATTACCTCCTTATCAATCTCAATTGTTGTGTAATCCTCAATTTCCTGAGTCATAAGCTTATCAATATTTGTATTTGCATCATCATCAAGTTTTGACAACTCACCCCTGTCTCCTAGACTTAGTGAAAAAATGAAAGAGGATCTTGTTATGGGCTTCTTAGTGAAATTCCTGTGAATTTTCTTAATCTGTATGTTTTTTTTTTACTCTTTACTTGATTCTTTAATATCAATTACCTATTTTTCATCTTGTGGTTTGATTCCCCAATGGAATCTTCCTTTTCTTAGTTTACACAGTCTCTACCTTTTGTTTAAATTCCATGGATTTTGAACACTTATCCTCCATTTCGATTTCAGGATTTAAACTCCTTTCTTCAAGATTTTCGGATTTCTTGGCTAATTTTATCTTGGGCTAGCCGCTCGGATGACTCAGTTCAACGTTCAAATCCCTAGTCTTCCTCTTTTGATCCAGGTAGATATTGGTGACCACCCTCCTATTCCAACTGGCTCCTCTTGACAGCTTTTAGTTCAGCGTGTTCTTTTGTAATTCTTTGTAATTGTAGGTTCTACACTTTTGGGGTTGTTTAAGGCCCTACACAGCTTCCAGGTGCAGTTTGGTGGCCGCCCACCTAATCCAACTAGCTTAGTTTGGAATTTTTCATGTCAGTACATCTTTCTGTACTTCTAGGGATGTTTTGGGGCCCTAAACAGTGTTTTTTTGGCTTGCCATAGTCAAATTGTAGACGGAATCAAATTTTGACAACACAATGGGTGTTTCTTGAAAATACCTTTCCAATGGGATATCACGCACCTAAAACAGAGGTCGTATGCAAAAGTTACGACCTCGGTAAGTTGAGGTACCAACTTACCCATCGAGGCCCACACAACTTTTGGTGTTTCATCTCCTATGTTTAGGTTTGGATGTATAGGGTTTTGGAATTCATGAGTAAGTTAAAAAGGCCTCTGGAGCCTCATTATTATCATTCTACTCAGACAGATGTGCGTAGAAGACACATCTCTTCTCAGATATAGCTATCACCATTCGAACAAGTTGTTTTCATTTCTGTAGTTTTACAGTTTCATCCTATTTTATTTATTCAATAGAAGTTATTGTTAACTGGATATTTGTTATTGTTCTATGTATCTCTTTGTTGTTGTATTCAGTCTATTATTCCTTTTTTTTCATTCATAAATCTGGATCATCTCTAGCTCTGGTTTCAAATTTCTTGTCTCAGGAACCCTTGTTTTGCTAGCTCTGCGTTTTGAACCCCTGACCCTCTGTTTAGATGCCTTGTCTATGAATCAATTCCAAACTAGAAAAAATTTCCAACCCATGTTCTACTCATGTAGTTGAGCTTTGACTAGAATCTTAACTAACCCAAAATGAAATAAAAAAATGTATAGGTTCCTAGGTTTTTTTCGTATGCTTTGTGTCATCTTCTTTAAACTATTGAATAAATAATATGGTAAATTGATTTACTGGCCTTCTTTGAAGTGTGGTAGCAATATGAGATGGTTAAAGAAGACAAGCCCATACATGCCCTCAAAGGTGACATTTTTAGATGATGTACAGAGTGTCTCTTCGTTTCTTCTTTAGTTTTGTTCATTGCATTCCTTTGGTCCAATTCAAAGATTATTCGGGTTCTTTGAGAAATTCCTTCCATATATCTCCCTTCATCTTCTGATTTTTAAACCACTTCTCCCCAATTTGAGGTAAGTCGATAGCTTGAGCAATAAAATCTTCTGAAACCTATAGCTTCAGATCTCCATTTTGGCTTGAGTTCCATCAAATGTTTCAACAAATTATTTGTTACCTACTTATTGTAGCCTTGAAATTTCTATAAAAATGATAGCTAGCCCGTTTTTTTGAATCTCCTCTAGCATTTTGGATATGCATCCAAGAGCTCTAAGCTAATTGGTTCATGTCTAATTACCAAACCCATGCTTCATTTTACAATGTTAAGGGAGATGTTAGGTCTTGAAATCAACTCTTAGTCACAGTGAATAGAGAGAGGAATGATATTATTGCTATATCAAATTTGGATGAGGGTAAAATTCGGGAAGTGGTTTGGTTTATGATTATGCATGTTGTTTAAATGATGAAAAATGGTCACTTCGGTTGAAATGTTGATTTCCAAGGAATAATTCAAAATAGTGTTGTCACCCATGAATGATTTGAGTCATAGCTTAGGTGATTTCGGAGTAATTAACACTTAAATAATGCATATCAAAATAAAATTTTGACATGCATAATATATAATCATGAGAGTGTTAATCTTATGTGAGAGATGTTATCTTATGGTAAGTTTTAAGAGTATGAAATGGAAGCGGTGATATAAGAAAGGATAGAATAAGATAAGGTAAATCATAGGTTTATAAGAAATAAGGTAGGATAAATGTATACCAAGACTTGTTATTAATTTGTCCAAATTCTTTTACATATTTCACACTTCCAATAGCAAACATAGTTGAAAATTCATTACCTTTGATTACCTACAAACATGATTTTGATCACCTTTCATTTTGTTGAAGCTACAGGAGGAACTATGAACCAAATTTGACTCTGATGAAAAAAAATTATTGTTCATGTTGTATCCTTACTTGTTGAATAAAGAACTATTGTTGACCATTGGAAAATCTCAAACTACTAATGATTTATCTGAAACTGTTGATGACTAATCTGAAATTTCAAAATTGTAGATGATGAATTTCATGATAGAATGCATGAAAGTGTTTCATGCATGCCATGAAAACGGTGTTGATAGTCTGCATACTAGATTTGGAAATAAGTTAACACTTAGTAATTTCTCAAAAACATTCAAGGGGAATTTTGGTAGCTACTAAAAAACTTTGTAACTTCTGAAAGTCTAAAAACTAGAGGAATTAACTTGATCTGGAGATCCTTATGTGGAAAAATTTGAATAGTAATCTCTAGAATTTAACTAAATTGTTGTGCAACTTCCATTTTTTCCATATCTGTCTGGAAGAAGATCTGAAATGCTAGAAATCAGATTCTTAAATTATGAACAGGAATTGGTAAAAAAAGGCATTGGTCATTCTAAAGACCACTGAAAGATTTTCTCTGAAAACTCTATGTTGTAATTCTAAAAATATAAACAATTCTAAAATATCTGAACTTTTTTATCTAGAGAAATGAAGAGAAAAAACTATTTGTTTAGATGTTGCAGAAACTAACTTGAAAAACTGGTTTTTCTACTATCTTATTTGGAAAAGAAACTCTACTTTCTAAGAATCAAAGGCTCGAACACCAAAATGTTGAACAGGAGATTTTGAAGAATAGTGTGGTTATTTTGAAAGGAATTGAATTATGTCCACCAGATCGTTGGTTTTCAAATAGAATCCATGCACAACTGCACCAGTAAACTAGTTTTCACAAGTTGCACTCTTATTTTTATCGTTATTTTTTTTATCTATTTTTCTCATTTATATATATATATAAGGAGAAAGAAAAATCAATTTGAGATGGGAGCAGGGGAAGGGCTTCCCTTAGTCACTATATCCATTTCTTATTGTTCTGGCAGATTGTGAACAAATTCTTTTATGTTTAAATGTTTTTGATATAACCTTAATCTATGTCCATTTACTATAAAAGGAATTCCTTCTTCATCAATGGTCTTGATCTTGACTAATCCATTATCAAAAACTATATATGTCTCATACGGTCTTAACCGACGAGTACTAAGGTTTCCTTCAAAAATTTTAAATTTGGAATCCAATAAAAGAGCCTAGTTACATGGTTTGAATTTCTTCTTTCTGATGAATTTTTCATGACATTTCATTCTCTGTTGTTGGATGGTGGTGGTGTGTTGAATTCCATCTTGACACATATCTTCCAATTCATTAATTTGTGTTATCCTATGTTGTTGAGCATATGAAAGATCCACTCCCAACTTGGTTGTTGTTCTGAAAGTTTTTATTTGGAACAAAATAGGGATAAGAATTTGTTTACCATATACTAGCTCATATGGTGTGTGTTTGGTTGTATTCGTCCATGTAGTTCGATATGTCCAAAGTGCCTCTAGAAGCTTATATGTCCAATCTCGATGGTGCAATTGAACTGTTTTCGTTAATATGGCTTCAAGAACTTTGTTTTTGGATTCCACCTACCATTGGCTTGCGGATGGTATGGAGAAGACTCCAATGCTTGATATTATATTGTTTTGTAATGATCTAGACAAATTTTGATGTAAATTGAGTGCCTTGATCTGTGACAATTTCTCATGGAACACCAAAACGAGCAAATATATCATCAAATAAAAATTATACAACATCTTGTTCAGTAGCATGAAGAAGAGGTTTAGCTTCTACCCATTTAGTAACATATTCAATACATACCATAATATACCTCTTGTTCCTTGACATTGGAGTGATAGATCCTACGAAATCTAAAGCCCATTTTTCAAAAGGATCTATGAGTACTTAAGGATGAGTACTTAAGGTTGTAGAGGCATTTCATCTGCGTGCACTAATCATCTCATCTGCTAACAATGATCACAGCTTCTGACGTACTTCTTGGCATCTCTGAAAAGAGTAGGCCAATAATACCCCAGATGAAGGACTTTGTATGTAGTTCTTTTGTCAGCAAAATTACCTCCACATGACTCATCATGGCATGCATTTAATATGTCAAACACTTCATCCTCTCGTGCACACCTCTGAATAATTAGATCAGGTATAGTAAGGAAAAATTTTCCACCAATCCAAGAATATGAGGCACTAAGTCTGGCAACCTTTTGCTTCTCCTTTGCTGAAAGGTGTTGAAGAAACTTTCACGTAGCCAAATAGTTGGTGATATCTTCAAACAAAGGAGATTTAGTACATATTTCAAATAGAATCTTGTCAGGAAAATTATCATTTACAGGAATTAATTCACCTTCATTATGAATTCTGGAAAGAAAATCTGCAATTACATTTTCTCTTCCAGGTCTGTCTAATATAGTGATGTTAAATTCTTGTAATGGAAGAATCAACCTAGTAATTATTCCATTATTAATTGGTTTGTTCGTATGATATCTTATGGAAGAATGGTCAGTGTGAATAAATATCTCATAACCAGTGATGTAGTGCCTAAATTTTATGATGGTGTGCACTATTGCAATAAATTGTTTTTTTGTAACTATGTAATTCAATTTAGGGGGTGTAATGTTTTTACTAACAAAATAAATGGAATGATAAATTTGATTTTCTTTTTGTCCTAACACTACTCCTAAAGTTGTATCTGAAGCATTTGTGGATATGTGAAAGGGGAGAGACCAATTTGGCCCTCTTAAACAAGATCTACAGAAATCTTTTCTTTCAATGTTTCAAAAGTAATTTGGCAAGGAATATTCCAAAATAATTCACTATCTTTAGTGAGCAGTTTAAATAATGGAGATGTTATTTTTGTGAAATTTTCAATAAATACCATGTAGTAGTGAGCATGTCCCAAGAAACTCCTAACATCCTTTTGGGTCTTTTTCATTAGAAGTTTAGAAATGACTTCTACTTTTTCCGGATCAGATTTTATTCCTACAGATGATATACAATGACACAAAACAATTCGTTGAGTAAGAAATATATGGCATTTTTCCTGACTTAATGAAAGATTAGTTTCCTGACATCTGATCAAACTTTTTCAATATTTTCTAATGCTTACTCAAAAAAAAATTCATAAACAATGAAATCATCCATATATACTTCTACACAATCATGGATCAAGTCAAAAAAGATACCTAGAATAGCACGTTGAAAAGTAGCAGGAGCATTGCACAACCAAAAAGGTAGTACTTTGTAAGCATACGTCTCCCATGGGCATGTGAATGTGGTTTTATCCTAATCTTCTAGAACAATTTGAATTTTATTATAACCACTAAACCCATCAAGAAAAGAAAAATATTTTTCCCTGCTAAGGTATCTA
Organism: Picea engelmannii; assembly: GCA_009831015.1. NCBI lineage: Eukaryota > Viridiplantae > Streptophyta > Pinopsida > Pinales > Pinaceae > Picea > Picea engelmannii. The sequence continues at coordinate 5,399 of ML839432.1, read as the reverse complement.
AAACTTGATCTATAAATGGTAGGGGAAAATGGTATTTTAAGGTAGTTTTATTCAATTCCCTATGGTCTATGCAAATATGCCACTTACCATTCTTTTTAGGAACAATTACTAAAGGAGATACCCATTTACTATCATAAATTGGATATATGAAATTCACATTTAGTAGTTTTTGTAGCTCTTCTTTTACAATTTCCTTCAAGATTGGGTTCATACATCTTTGGGGTTTTCTGATTGGCCTGGAATTTTCCTCTATATAAATGTGATGAATACATGTATTAGGATGGATTCCATGCATATCAATATATTCCCATGAAAGTACACCAGAATACTTCTATAGCTTTTGAATTAATTGTTCTTTTTGGAATTCTTCAAGTTTAGAGTTTATATTTAAGGTTTTTTCCTATGAATTTCAACAACGGTGCTACTTGATTCTAATATTGAATTAATGAAATACAATGAACCAAAAAGTGTTGGTAAAGTGTCCATAGTACAATTTTCCTAAAACAAAATTCCAAGATATGATCAAAAGTATGTTTCCCCCTAGGATATTGAGTAAAATCAGAATTATTGATAAAAATTAATGATTTGATTTTCTTCAATATCCTTTTTTAAATTCATAGCTTGGTCAATAGTTAAAATGGGTTGTATTGTTTCTTCATCATTATTTGCATCTTGAAAGGATTTTATAAATTCTGATTCAGTTAAAGCTTTAGCGGGTGGATACAAAATGTTTTTTTTAACTGAATCCCCATGTGCAATTGGCATGTCTCCTTATATACAATTGATAAAAGCATTAACTGTAGCTAACCATGGCCTCCCTAATATTAATGGATGACCACCCAAGTTAGATTTAGGTTGTAAAACCATAAAATATGCAGGGTACTCCCAAAAATCTAAAGAGACTATGATATCCTCTAATACACTTTCTAGTTTATTGTTGATTTATCTCTTAGTTGTAAAACTATGGGTGTATTACGAAGATTAGACAATTGTAATCATCCATAGTTCCATTTGTCATAACATTTATTTTTGCTCCTAAATCTATTAATTTATTTGCAATTGCAACATTATTGATATGAATTTTTGCAATGGGACTACCAGGATCAACATATTTTTGCATATAAATTTTACCCAACATTAGATATGCCAATTTACTAATAACGTGCACTATATGTGGGTGTTTTTTCTTTCTCCCTGGTTACTTTAAACACAATTCCCTCACTGTCTTAGCATAGATTGGTATATCTTTGATTACTTGCAGTAATGTAATTTTAATACAAGCCTTCTTTAACTCATAAAATAAATCATATTCATATTGTTTGATTTGCTTATCTAAAAATAAAACTTTATGGGAAAAGAGGAATGCTAGATTGTTGTGATTGATTTATTGTAGAGGAAGAAGTTTATTTTAATGCATTATAACTATCATTATTGTTTCTTTGATTAGGATTTTCCTCCTCTATTGGTTCTTTAGTAATAATAGGAGAATTTTGATGAAGTATTTTTCTTGATATAAGAAGAGTGTCATTTAGATCAAGAGGAGTAATCATGTAGGTGGCAAAATTTTGTAGCTCAGCATTGTAAGCGGGTTGAGCTACTTTATTGTTGGGGTTAGAAACGGGTTGTGCAAGTAGTTGGGTAGGTCTTGGATGTTGATTTGATGGTAATTGTAATTGTTGAGGTTGTGAAATTTGTGGTTGTTGTGGTTGAGTAGGTTATGTTTGTTGGATTTTTGGGGGATACTATGATTGTGAAGGATATTGGATGTATTTTTGCTACGTGTGTTAAGGATAAGCAGGCAAGGTTCCATAGGTATGTCCTCACCAACCTTATTTACATGGTTGAGTTTGTACTTGTCGTGGTGGCCATGCTTTCCAAGTCATATGAGGAGTCAGATTTTGTTAGGAGTATTGTTGATTTGAATAATAAGAATTGAATTGTTGGGAAGGGTCTTGAGATATACCTGAAGTCCTTGAATGCCAAGGTCTTTTTGGTGAAAAAAAACACAATTGTTTTGTAGCTTCTTGATTCCCTTGGTAGACCACTTTGAGTTCCGATAGACATGGGCAATTTTATGTAGCATAATGTTTTGCAACATATACCACAAAGTTCAATGTTATCCAAAGAACATTCTCTTAAAGGGTGCCTTTTTCTATATTTTGGACCAAAAATAAGTTAAGGTTGCATTTTCTTCCTCTTTATTTTGCTTAATTTTCAATGTATATAATTGAGAACCAAGAGTACTGAGAATATCAGTTTTGAAATTGTTCAATAAATTTCCAATTTTAGCTCTACTTACCCCATTGGTTGTTGATTTGTTGACTCTAGAGATAGAATCCCTAGGTCTCTTACCATATTTAGACTTTCCTCGAGAGATATGTGCACATACATCACAAATTTATGGATAGGTTAAGTGAGAAATATCTTCTTTTCCCATAATATTAAGCACATCAATTCATTCATCTCTAATTCCACAAAGCAAAATGACTTTAAGAGTATCCAAATCTAGATGATTTTACCTTTCCCTTATAACAGTATAATGAAATCTTTCTAAGTAATACTCAAGTATTATGTCCTCTTTTTGTGTCATTTTAAACATTTCTTCTCTCACGCCTTGATTTGTACAATATTCATGATACTTTAAAAGAAACATTTTTCGCATTTCATCCCATGTTTTGATAGTATTAGCTCCCAATCCCATAAACCAATGTAAAGAAACATCCTTAAGGGTGGCTTGAAACAACTTGAGTTTTTTAGCATCAGAAGAATAATCATAGATACGGCATAATACATCAAATTCGAAAAGAGAAGTCTTTGGGTCCTCATTTATCATACCATGAAAGTTGGTTAATGTTTATGGTGGTATGTCCTTCATTTCAACTTCTACCGTTGGATCCAAAATTGGGAATCCATATTCATTTTCAATAGTTGATGTTCCTATACCTTATGGCCTTTACTGTCTTTCTTTTCGTTCTTATCTCTCTTCCTCTCCACCTCCAGGTCCTCTTTCCTCTTCTCGGTCACCAAATATTCCAGACATGTTGTCTTTCCTGAGATCTATATATTCCTTTGATGAGACAAAGAATTTTGGCTCCTCAATGGCATTTTATAAAAGTGTAATTTCTAGTTGAACATTGATCGATTCTTCTCCATGAAGATGGGATGAGAGTATGACAACTTCTTGTGATATTTCTATAATTATCTCTTTGGAACTGCCTTCTCCAAATTTTGTTGTGTCTTTCATTTGTGCAGTCACAATCCTACCTGATCGTCCTCCTCTTGTAATTCTACCTGCAAATGGGTTAGTGGATGAATTGGATCTTATAGTAACATGTGATGGAGTGGGTGAATTGGTGGTTGGTGTAGTCCTACCACTAGTAAATCTACCTCTAGGATATCTGCACATATTCATGCATTCTACTTATCATGATTTAAATTGGTGAAGACATATCTACTTATAGTGAATGTGTCAAGCTATAATACCATAAAAAATTATATTAAAGTTGTATTTTTGTCTTACCATATCTCTTCCCATGCATTCATTCCTATGTGCATTTAGAATGATAAAAAGAAAAAATAAATTATTTGTGCACTTCCCTGGCAACGGCGCCAAAAATGTCAGTCTATTCAATTGATTGAACTCTATTACATTAAATTCGTCAATCCAGGATTCATAAACTAATGGAGTGCATACATTGTTATGCAATATTTATTTTATGACTAATTTCTAAATGAACAAATGCAATACTAACTTCTCACTATTTTGCTAGAGAAATGATTTTAACAAAATTATTGTAATGCTACAGAAACATAATTAATGCAACACTACAAAAACAAAATGAATGCAACACTGCATAAATGATTATGGGCACTTGAATCCGTTAACCTATTGAATTATCAATTGTAATGGTTGTTACATTCTTTCAATCATTATGTGAAATGAAGGTTTTTGTAATTAAACGAGATAATGTCTATTTAATTAACAAATTGTACACTAGTATTTCTTCAGTTTTAAAAAGTAAAATTCATAACTTGAATTCTATAAGTAAATGACAATAAACAAAATCGCGCTTTCTTCTTAAATCAAAGAAAATATAATTTAGAATTTAAGCAACATATACCTCATACAGAGGGGCCTCTTGGTTTAGATAACACTGTTGAAAATGCTACAATACTAAACTACAAATTTAACACTCATAACGCATAAGATGAATGGTCAACAGAACTTGTATTAATTCTCATAATCAATATACGCAGAGTAACATTACAACAATTCTACACCATCTCATATCCCTCGTAGGATCTCAAGATCGAGTATATATAACATTACAATGATCCCATTAGATCTGAAGCCTGTGGATTTTTGTAAAATACTAACTAGAAAACAACGCACATATACTTTACAAACATGATATGTTGTAATCATGGTTGGATGAGCTTATTTGAATGACTCGCATAGAAAGGATTTCATGACAATGATGCATGAAATTCTCACATTCTATTTTCTGACACATCGAGGATGATTTGGAGCCTAACAGCTCGAATGCTCTACCACAACGTTCTATGTTGACCTAGAGTTTGATTTCGCTCCCACGTTGGCCCTCTTGGATCAAAATATCAATTGATGAGTAATAAACTATCTGGTGACTATTTTGAACCTCCTCCAAGTAACGGTTTATCCTTGGGATGCACACAGCCTTGCAAAGTTGTGAATCTGCTACAGAATGTTCAATCGCTACAAAAATATAAATTTTCTACACAATATGTGCTTTGTAGCTATTTATTAATAAAATGACTTTCATACTAATTTGCATTTAGAAAGGTGAAAATATGCAAAGATAGACAAATTTATCTTGAGTGTGTCCTTTGATATACACAACCTATAGATAGGGGAATAACTATGGAAAAATAGGTGATAATAGAGTATAAGAGAGTTCAGAGGCATAGGTTCACAAAGAATTTTATACATGGAAGTGACAAAAAGAGTTCAAATTGAGGACCCAACACTCAACACTTAGAAGTTCATATATTCTCATATCATCAACCATAACATCATCAAGAACCAAGAACCAAGTGAAGACATTACAATCTAGAAAAAAGACGTAATGCTTTTCCATCAATATGCTTTGAGGACAAAGCATTTCAAAAGAGGAAGACAATGTAACAAACACATATAGATAAAAATAATTAATAATTAATATGTAATGAAGAGACACATCTTAATGAAAAGTCATGTCTCTTAGTGAAAGGGCATCCTTGCGTGGGTATATATATGGCCCTCACCCTCATTTGTATGCATATCACATTCATATTTATCAATTATATTTATCCTTATGGATCTCTCTATTTTATCCTATTTAAATTGGATATTCTTATAGTTGTCAAACAAGTTTGTTTGT